>CAKNWT010100753.1:486-14969 GCA_932066315.1 Andricus coriarius | reverse complement strand
GGAAAGATTCCCTAAAATTTATGGAACATTGCTTAAAACTTCGTGAATATTGATACTCATTATTTAAGGAAATCTCCCTAAACTTTTTTGGAATATTAACCAAAACTTGGTGAATTTTCCCCAAAATTTAATGGGAAATATTCCTTATGTTATTCTGTAGTAGCTTAAAATTACGGGAATGTACCGAAATTTATTTGGGCAAAATTCCCCAAAATTTGTGCAATACTAATAAAAAAAGCAATGGAAGAGCCTCGCCCTGAAGGAACCGCCTTGTTGATCACCATGTTATTAATCACGGTTGTCTCTGCGCCAGGTCAGTATGCTTTGCTTCGCGTCGACTGCTTTTTTAAAGACTCGACTCGTCATTTCTGTTTCGAGAGAGGTGGCACGTCGCGCCCTGGCGAATTTCTCATGAACTACCAGCTTTTGTAGATTTTGATTATTATTTTTAGAAAAATTTTATTTTTCATACAAAATTATCAACATAATAATTATTCATTTAAAATCGAAAGAAATTTATAAAAATTTGAAGTTTACTATGCCAACCTGTTAATAAATCTACAATTTTCTATAATATCCTATGACACCGAGGAAAAGAAATCTTTGAGATGACTATAACATTAATAAATCTTTTTTCCAAAAAAATGGGTAAAATTATTCAAAATACAGTGATAGTTTATCAAATATTTTAGAGCAAAATATCTTCCTGAAAATACGGTAACACTCCAAGAGTTTTTAGATAATTTACCTAATCTACGCGGAAATCAAAAATTGTTTTTGGAACGATTCCCTATATTCAGCAGGAATCATTAAATCATAAAATGATTTGCCCCAAATATAAACAGTGTATATATTTAAACATCCTAAATCACTTTCTTCTTTTTTTATTGAAAGATGATTTATTTCAGGATCAGAAAATTCAGTGGCAATTCACAGTTCACACTCACCCGCCATTTCATGATAGTAGTAATTGAATTTTTCGGCAAACTCCATTTTGATTTAATGCGTAACTGTTGAAATAATAGAGATGTATAAACTATTTTGGGAGTAAACTAAGGAAATAAACTGAGGAGAGAATAAATATAAAATGTATTAAGAACCTGACATCAGCCTCGTATGAGATACATATGAGAACAGATTCGAACAAGAAGCAAGGTGCTCGTTTATATACACGTGTGTATATCATCTGTGTCACAGCCGGCAATTATCATTACCGTAGTTGTCTATATTCTTCATTTTCTTCATATTCCTTTCAGGCGAAAGAAAAAATATTCATAGGTTTAGTATCATTTTTGATGCTTTTTTCATAATACAAATTTATTCTTGAACGAGAATAATTTATCTAAGTTTAAAGCCAACGTCACGGTATTTTTCCTTGATAATAAAAATTGAAGGTTGACAGTTGAGTTGTCCAGTCTAAGAGTTATTATATACAAGTCAAAAAAAGAATCAGAAAACTTCAAAAACAGTAAAGAGGAAGGTTTGTGCACATCATACATATTCAAAATTAAATTTACGCGATCTTCTATTGATATTGTGGCTGCCAATGGCTTGATTGTTTGGCTTAATTTTAATGACATTAAATATGGAAAGGCCTTAATTTTATTGTCAAATTTCAGTTCGCGTTTAAAATATATATGTCAATTCTTTTTTAACTTACAATTCTTATACATATGACTGCTAACATGCAATTGAAATAAAAGTAATTAGTAATATTAATTCACATTGCAGAAATTTTGTCTGTTCCGTAATCGCAATTTATAAGCACTGATATATCAATTTTATAATAGAATATCTTAAAGAAAAGCAAAATGTCAAATAATAAATGAAAAGGTATTCAATTTTCGGAAAATGCATATAATGAGAATTTTTTAATATCGATATAATTAGAATGCTGTAGTCTCCAAGGCTGATTATAAAATTTATTTTATGTTTCTTCGGGTGATGAGAGAAAAAATTAAGAACCATATCTGAGCTAGCAGGTTTTTGGTATATCAGTTGTTTTTTAATCCGTCACCATCGCGAAAGACAACTAGGTCTAGAAAACTGATTTGCTTGTTAGTTTCTTTCTCAAGGGTGAATTTTAATTTATTGTTGTACCTGTTGAAAAGGTTTAGAATTGTGTCAACTTTATCGTTTGGAAATGTGGTTATAAATGTCATCAATGGCGCCCCAGCGTCCAACAAAATTGGCCACAGCAATCAACTGCGCCGTCGCTGGGGCGCCATCCATTTAGTTGGCTGAGGCAGCCCCTTTTAGTGGACGCGGTGGTGTTGGTCGTGCCAGCCAACTGAGTTGGTGCGGTGAAGCAATGGAATGGCTCCCTTATCCATCTACCTGGGTCAGAGCAACTGCCCAAAATGTTATTGTGCCATTGTGTTGTTTGACTCAAATATTTCAGATGGATCGTACAACCAACCCTATTTGCATTTTGCACCATGTACTTGGTAGTAATAACTTGTTAGAATTTAGATCGGACGCAAAATACGGGCTACACCTGTGGAAAAAATTTTTACATACAATTCTTTCGGATTTTATACTCTCGAGGATGGGAAAGACTATTTCCCACCCTCGAGCATTCTTTCCAGTTGACAATTGTGCAATTTTATGAAGAGCGAGGAACACGACGCTTTTCCCTCGAAATCATTCAGACCATAAATTACTAACCTGAACATAATTTTTCGCAATATTTTTTCCAACAACTCACGCGTCCATGCACCAGAAATTAAGGAGTATGTAAAAGTTCATTAGTTCCTTCTATTTCATTTCACAAATTTTCACCACGATATCTTAATTCGTGTGGACGTGAGTTGCTGCAAAGAATATGTCGAAAAATTATTTTGAGGCTAGTATGACATGGATTTAAGAGACAATGAGCCGAGCGTCGAGTCCTTATTTTCAGCCCTATGCCACTTATTTTGGAGGTCTGTGAAAAATATTGTCATGAGAGTTGACGGTCGCCATGTGGCGGCGCCAGCTATGTAGTTGGCATAGAATTCAAATAATGCAAGGCGAAAGTGTTTAAAAAAAAGTTTTTTAAATAAAAATAATTTTCTGATAGTTCTAGGTAAAAGATAATGATCTTTAAAATTTTTTAAAATTTTTTGAGTTAAAAATAATTTGCGAAAATCGTAAAATTCACTGCTTTTAGACGTAAATCCCCATGCATTTCTACTAACAACAACAAATTATTATTCATGCGGAATTAAATCACACATATGATTATTTGTGTAATTTTTGAATATCCGAAAAGAAAATAGTCTCAACTTTATAATATTTTTTATTATAAAATATAATATAATATTTATTTTATTTGTTAATTTAAATTAATTTCGTATTTTCAAACATTTTAATAAACGAATTATGTGTTTTAATGAACTTCTTATAAAGGGGGTAGGTAGAATTAATAAAATAATTCCAAAGTTATAGACTAAAACATTTTGTTAATACATATGTAAGTTTTTAGTGAAAGTTAAGTACTAAACATACATGTGCTTTCACCGCATGTTATTTCAAGTTCAAAAAATGAAACTTGTTGAAAAGGATTGATAAAATCCAAGAAAATATGCAATTTTACGCTAGAAATATTACAAATTGAACGATACAATTTTTTTTTAATAAACTGAACACTTCTTAAATCAGAAGTTAAAATATTTTAAAAAGTTTAAACATCCTTGAAAAGCTTAAAAATTTTATTTCAAAATCTTGAAACATCTACACGTTGTTTTACATTTTTTCAAATTATGAATTATTAAAAAAAAACTTCAGATCTTTTAAATATCTTTCAAAATTATTGGAATTCTTCTTAAAATTTCGTTTAAATCCTGCAAAATAAAAAATATTTCCTTAAAATCTTCCACATTCATTTTTGACTATTTTAGAAATCTTTTTAAATCTTTTTAAATATTCTGATAAAATTAATTTTTCAAAATAAAAAGTGATTCTCAATTTTCCTAGAAATCTTAAGAAAATGTTTTTTATTTTTTTGAAGCCTTTCACAAATCTTAAAAATCTTCTAAATTTTTTGTTTGAAACCTGCACAAATCTATATTTCGTTTTAAATTAGGCCATGGGCTATTTGTACCGAATTTAATTTTAAACTAAATTCAAATTACTTGAATTTCGTCTAGGAATAATAATAGGTGTTCAATATTTATTATACATCAAAATTCAAAAATTTTACTTGCAAATTAAAATTTTTGAAATAGAACAATTAAAATTGTAACGTTCAAAGTTTAGTTTTTCTTTAAATTTTGAATATTTGATGTATAATTACTGATTTTAAATGAAGAGCTTAAAATGTCTAAATATGAAGCAATTGTTATTTTTACCAATTAAAAAATTTCAAATTTTAGACTAAAAAAATATTTTTAAATGTAATACAAGTCTTTAAGTATGAATATATTGTCCTGAAGTTATTTTACAATTTTAAATGGTTTATAAAGTTTCAATCATTCGTTTACATTTGTTTAACTAGTAAGACTTTCGAATTTAAACAGTTTAATCTTTAACGTTGAAATCTGTAAATTCTTAAATTTTGAACTGATTTCTAATCGTCTTGTAAAAATAATTATTGTTCACTTGACAATCCTTAATGTACAGTTCAATGTTAAAAATCATTATAATTTTTATCCACAGTTGATCAACTAAAAACATTTCTTATCCAAAATTTTCGATTACAAATGCTTCTAATTTTTTTCATTTTTATGTCTTTAAAACTGCATTTTAAAATACGAATTGTAAACTGAATGATATCATAATTGAAACAGATAACAATTCAACTAATTATTTAAAAACTGTTTAAAATAAAACTTTGATCGATTTTTTTTCTAAATTATTGTGAAGTTCCCGGTCAAAAAATAAATTCACTGTCATTTCCCGGTCTCTAAATCCGTGCTGAAAAAAAAATATATCCTGATACCAGCTTTTTATAATCTAAAGTACGTGGATTTGGGTGATATTAAATAATGCTTGTTAAAGGTCGATTTTTTCGCAAAAAAAAAATATTTTTCATGCAAAAATTAAAAGAAAGAAATTTTCGTCGATAGCATCGTTGTAGTAATGTGTTTTACTATTCAACGAAGCAGGGAGCAGGTAAGACACTTTTTTCAGCACGGATTTACCTTTGCGCGATCCAAGCGATAAAAGAAAAAATTACCACCCGTTATGATTTAAGTCTGCAGGTAATGAAACACCCACTGTGACCATCACTGATTCATTCAGAGGCGAACACACCGTACACGACAACTAGGGGCCCCTACCCAAATGAGTGGGCGAATTCCCAAAAGGATGGGTTGGTGTAGGTGGATAATATCATTAAATGCAGACTTTGAAATAAAACTGTAAACAATATAATGCCTGATAATCAGGTATGTTAAGCTGGCACAACACTATTGTGGTATAGAGATATAACCTATTTCATAATTTAGAAGCCTCGGTGGCTCAAAGGATAGCGCGTCAGACTTCCATGCAGGAGGTTTGGGGTTCGATCCCTGAGCCGGGTACCAATGGAAAGTTTTCTATGTACTTCTAACGGCGCTTTGGTGGTTCGGAACCCACCTTAAACTGTAGGTACCCTCAGAAAAAGCTGGTGTCGTATCAAGGATGAATGGGCCTTTCGAGAGCCTAACCTTGGGGGTCAAAAGCCGATTTTGAGAAGACTCGAAAATGAGTCAGCGACTTTCTTGTGCTTGGGGCACCTACGGGGGAACCACGCTCGATGGTCGCTGGCCAATTTCGACTAATGAACACACACATATAGACTTACATAACACACCAGGGCCGAATGGCAGAGTGGGTGAGGATCACTTTGCCTGATCAACAAAGTAGGACGTCATTTACTGTGCGATAAGTATGCCTGGCACCTGAGAGGTATAATTTCAGAATGCTGTTAAGAACGAAACCCACCGAGATCCAAAAACACTCGGCGAAGATAGCCGGATTCGGTGTACTGCCTTGAGAATAAACACGGGTGTGGCACAATAGGCTTCATAGCTTGAGCCCAAGGGGGTGGACCTCACGGGACCCCCCGCCCACATTAAAACTAACTCACTAACTATTTCATCATTTAGGGCTAATTTGGGCCCCTATTCCCAAATTTAGGCCTCTATTATTTTTTGTAAAAAATAGTGTTTGCGCTAGCTTAACGTTAAGCTGGTCGAACATTGCTGTAGAACGTACTAAAAATAATTTTACAGAAAATTCACCTGGTACAATAATTTAAGGCTCATTTAGGGCTCTGGGATTATCTTTTTTCTTAATTAAAAAATTTAAAAAAAATGTTCAAACAATTTTTGTTTAAGAAATCCTTCTAAAAATGAATTAAACATATTTATTTTCTTACCCTACATTAAGGCTCATTTAGGGCTCCCCGAGTATGATATTTAAACATTCAAAATATTGTTCAAACAATTATCGTTTAAACCAATTTACCAACAAAATGTCTTTTTTTGTTGATTTCCCTTGCATAATTTCAGGCTTATTTAAGGCTCCTGAAATATCGTCGACCGAAAGTCGTGCAATTTTTCCATTGCCCTTTTTGTGTTACATAATGTTGTGCCACTTTAACTCTATAAAAAATACGTGAAAAAAATCATAAAACCCATTCTTTCTATACGCATAATTTAGGGCTGATTAAGGACTAATTTGAGCCCGTAGTCCCAAATTAAGGCGCTCTTATTAAAAAAAAAGTGTTTGCGCTAGCTTAACGTTAAGCTGGCCGAACAATGCTGTAAAACGTGCTAAAAATGATTTTACAGAAAATTCACCTAATACAATAATTTAGTGGTCATTTAAGGCTCTGGGAATATCATAATCAAAAATTAAAAAAAGAATGTTTCAAGAATTTTTCTTCAAACAATTCTACCAAAATTTTGGATAAAATCAAGTGCGAAGCACCGTGATAAGAATGTGTTCGTTAAAGCCGAAGGAGCTTTAACGAAAGAGAATTCATAATCACCAAATTACAGTTGTCGATGCTTTGACCTTCAATTTTAGAAGGTCGGTGCACAAGTAGGATTGTTTAAACAAAAATGGTTAAAATTTTTTTTTTCAATTTTGTTTATTATATTCTCAGAGCCCTAAATGAGCCCTAAATTATTGTATGAGTTGAATTTTCTATAAAATCATTTTTAGTACATTTTACAGCAATGTACTATTTCTTACAAAAAATAATAGAGCCCTAAATTTGGGATACATTTCTTTTATTTTTTAAATAAATTTCTATTTGTTTGAGCAATTTTGATTTGCTTAAGCAGTTTTTTCCGATAACTTGAAAAAAATTAAATTAAATTGAATACATATAATTACTTTTCTGACGGTATAGTGTACATAATAAACATAATATTGAATGATTTCGAGTAGTAAAAAATTATGGAAAACAGTTTCCAGCTATCAGAAAGAAAACATTGTCTTCGGCCAAAAAATAATATTTTGTGATCAGCGTTGGAATTTGACTGCATATGAAATGGATTTAGATTATATTTCATTATAGCATTTGAAAGCATTATGAATATGAATGTGACATACTAGAAGACACCAAAAATATATATTAAAATATATTTACGAAAATAATTCTATGTGTAATATTTAAACAAATTAAATTTGTGGAAAAAATTAAAAAATAGTTAATACATTATTTCTATACACCATACAGTCAGAAAAATAATTATATGTATATTATTTTATTCAATTTTTTTAAAGTTATCGAAAAAAAACTGCTTAAGCAAATCAAAACTTTTTAAGCAACTATAAATTCATTATAAATTGAAAGATAATCAAAATTATATAATTATTCAACAAAAAGTAGCATAGGATATCAATTTGAGGAAAAACTGGACATCTCTGGACCAATTTTCAGAAATTTTGAGAATAAACAATAAATGATTGCTTAAATAATTACATAATGTTAAACAAAAAAAATTACTACCCCAAACAATTACATATCAATCAGAAAATACGATTATTTTTTACATTTTTGGGAATAAATAATTGTGTAAATAAGGTACATTTGTTTCAACAATTAAAAATTGTTGAAAAAGTCATTGGAAATATTCAAATTGCCCATTAGTAATTATTTGTATGAAAAAGACGACGGACATTGCTAAAAAGTAACAATAATACGTAAAAATGTAGTTTTTTTTATTGTTGGGTAATATTTGGGGCGCTGTGGAGGGGATAAGGATTTCTTAAAAATAAAAGTTATTAGTATGGTTTTATTTCATAGGTTCTCCTCTTTAATCCCTAAAAAAAGTTGGCACGTTTCTATCAAAGCCTGAAGTATGAGTTCAATTTTACAAAAATCCAAAATTTCACCATGTTAATTGAATGGGATTTTGAAGTGCCCGGTGGCAAGTGTTAGTATTCGAATTTCGAAAAAAAACTAGGGATTTATTTTCTCCGAAAATGCTCAGCCAAGCGTGACAAACAGCTTAATGGCTACACTTTCAGCACGTTAATTGCATCAGGTTGCGTCATTCGTCCAAATCCAACAGAAATAATTCATGCGACCCTGCCTGTTTACGTTTGGATTCCCCCGATTTAGGGTCAAGGCCAAGGTAAGCCATGCTCGACATCGAGTATTATATCGGGAGTTGAGTATATTTTCGTTTCAACTCAAAACAACACCGAATCTGCGTACTTTTAAGGATTGATATTTTTCTATGTATGACGTACTCTTATTGCATCGGAATTCTAGTAATATTCGACTGAAAAATGTTGTAGAGTCGAATAAACGTCTTTAGTTCATAGGATGGTCTATTCTTCATGAATCGCGGACCACATTGAAACACAAGATTTTTTCATGATTAATTTTGTTCAATTTAACAAAGACTTTTATTAAAAGTTGATAATTTTAAGAGATTAAGATAGCTTGAAGCTACAGTGAATGAAATTCGTGTTATCTTGAAAATAGGAAATTACGTAAAGTCAGTAATGGGCTATGTTTAGGACACGCTAAACCCAAATAAATATTTTTAAGCATATGCAAGTGATAGAGAACATTAACCCGCATTCGAAATTAAAGCCTTAAGTTTGCCAATAGCCGACACATCTCTACATGGTAAGTCCTCTACCCGGGTGCACCGGAACGTGCACCAGGTCGTTCAAGACGTTATCTACGAGAACTTAGAAAAAATTTAAATCGTGTAAATAGCCAAAACTTCTCCAACTGGTGAGTCGATGCTCCGGGTGCACCGGATCGTGCGCTTGGTCGTTCAAGACGTCATGTACGAGAACTTTAAAAACATTTAGATTGTGCTAACTGCCAAAATAACTACCAATGTTGAGGGGACGATCCGGGTTCACCGGATCGTGCACCAGATAGTTTAAGACGTCATATGCGAATGCTTGTTTTGAAATTTAAATTTTGCTAATAGCCTAAACATCTCAAAATAGTGAGTCGACGACACAGGTGCACCAGATCGTGCAGCAGGTAGTTTAGCACGTACACTACAAGAACGTTTTAAAAATTTTAATTGTGTCACCGGCCAAAATAACTACCAATGGCGAGTCGACGATCCAGGTGACCTGGATCACGCACCATGTAGTTCGTCATGTATTCTACGAGAAATGTTTAAACATTTTCATTGTGCCAACATCCAAAATTGGCACCATTTAAATTTTTTTTAAATTCTCGTAGAATACGTACTGACCGACCTGGTGCACGTTGTGGTGCACTCGGAACGTCGACTCACCGCTGGTAGTTATAGTATAAACGTTTATTCTTCAGCCTGTTGACCTTAAAAAATTGACTTGCGTACACTTTCCTTTTTTACATAATTTTCCTTAATCTAGGCCTTAAAACTAACATACATCCATACCTTATCTCTAGGATCGCACGCTCTTATCGCCATGCCCTCCTCGCCTCGCTCGCATGTCCCTACTCTCTCGCTTCCGCGTCTATTACCTAATGCTTATCTATTATTTACAATATTTACATCCTACTTATATCTACTTCCTCTCTTATTTACTTCAATAAGCAACAAATTCCAAATTTGTGTTCCCTACAAAAATTTCTATCAATCATGAGTGCAGTAGTTTACATGTAAAAATGAGGTAGAGCTTTTACGTAAAAATACCAGATTACAATTTTCATTTTTTTAAAACATTTATCTGCGTTATAAGTTTAAACTGCTTGATTTTGATTGAAATTTGAGTAAGGGTTAGGCCGTAAAGTCAAAATGCAACGCCTCATTGAAAAAGAAAGAATAACACTTCTTATGATTAGAGGTTGGGGTCAAGTGGTAAGATCTCTCAGGACAGTAATGAATGTTTTCAATGAAACATTTAGGGTTGGTAGAACTCCAATTGCACTCTCGACCGTTCAAAATACAATTAGTAGGTTCAATAATCTCGGCATTGTCAGAGATCTACCTAGATAGGGCAGACCAAGGTCAGCAACAAATAAGGAGAAGTCACTAGATGTTTTGTTATCATTTACTGAAAATCCGCATAATTCCATCCGCAGAGCTGCTCAAGAGCATGACATAAGTAAATCGTCTGTACACAAAGTGCTAAAAACAGCGAAATTCCATCCATTTAAAGTGAAACTGGTTCACAAGTTGAATGAAGACGATTTCGATCGTCGCGTTGAGTTTTCTGAAGACATGATGGCACGCATAGTTAAAGATCCTAACTCTCCATCAAACATAGCTTTTTCAGATGAAGCAACTTTCTAACTTGATGGAACTTTGAATAGACATAATTGCAGATATTGGCCAGATGAATATCATCACTGGACGCGAGAAGATAAATCGCAGTATCCGCAGAAATTAAATGTTTGAGCTGGAATACTTAACAATAGAATTATAGGACAATTTTTCATTGGTGGTAACTTAAATGTTCAAAACTATGAAGCTATGCTTCGACATTTAATAGTTCCTGCAATCAGAGAAATAGCCAGAGACAAGTTTGAAGACATATGGTTTCAGCAGGACTAGCTTACTGTCAAGAGGTGAATGGAGAACAATTCGAGCGCTTAAAATAAGATGTTGTGCTGATTAATGCTAATAATCAAATGTAAGAGGCGAGGGGACTCACTTGAACCTAGCACCCCGTTCGTGTGAGGTGAGGGGACTTACGTAAATCAAGCACCTCGATCGTGAGAGGCAAGGGGTCTCACGTAAATCAAGCACCCCAAAGGGAACAGATTTTACTACGTCCACGTCGTTGTTCCTGGGTAACGCTAAATGTAAAAAAATTGACCTGCAAATGATCTTGAAGATCAATCGCAAGGTCAAATTCAAGGTCATACTGCATTCCTGGTTAAAAGTTACTCCAAGAATAACACCTCAGCCGCAGCAGTACAGATTGGCCCCGCTTAATACCTGGGTCAAGCCTAATAACCTTCAACTGAAATTCAAGGTCACCCTTGACCCACGACCTGAGAACATGTTTGGACGTAAAATTTTCCGCTCTTTCCTTTGCCGTTGTCGAAAATAGGGGTTCCCACTTAAAAAAACAAAGTTGACCTTGAAATAACCTCGAAGTTCAAGCTCAAGGTCAAATAAATAAAAGTTGCTTCAAGAATTGACTTGAACTTTTTGAAAAATATTTTACCTGGAAAATTATTTATGTGTTTCTTTACTTTTTGGACACCCTGTATAATCAGCTCAAGGTCACCCGCGACCGCGGAAGTAATGAAGATCTCGTTGAAATCTTGAACATTACGCTCACCTTCGTGACATATCACGAATATCCAGAAGGTAACATTCTTCGTGGAACGTGGCAAGTACTTGTTGTAAGCCTCAAGAAGTATGCGCCCACCTTGGGAGAAGTGACGATGAATAAAAAATTAAAAATATCTCAGGTCGCATCTGAAACAGAAACAGAAAATTCGACGCAGTTTTCAAGGATACAGTGCGTATCTGAGCTTCCAACCCCGGATGAACCGGAGTTACTCTGGCCAAAGGTCACTTCGTAGGCGACATTTTCTCCTGCAGTACAAGAACAAGATCGTCGAACATGCGTATCGAAGATCCGATAACAAAATGCGCTGGAGGCAAGGCCACCAAATCATTTGTATCGTCCGACATAAATTTTATCGGTTGTGAGTTCACGGAGAGAAAAATCTAGGCATTAGCGCGTGAACATTTGTTACACTTCAATAGCAAGCATTTCTCTTGGAATATATTCATGGATGCTTGTATTAATCGCATGATGCAACCCCACCTAATGACAAATTACAAGAAGACTCAGGGAAAGTGTCCGTGAAATCTTCGGAAATAAGGCAAGAGACGCCTGCGATATGTGCCTGATAAATAGTCCCTGCGTTAATACCTTGAACTCTCTTGCGCTAAACTCCGGAGTTTTGTCTCCGCTTTCAAACAGGCTTTCATCTGTGTGAGAAAAGTAGCTATTTCCTAGTACGTGAGGGTAGTATCGCCGGTTACCCTTCTTAAATGGTGTTCCAACGAGTGAACAGCTTCTTCCCATAACCTCCTGCTGGTGGGTTGAACTTCCACTCAATTCGGTGGTCAGTGAAGTACCGAGCAAATTTTGCTTCCGTTGATGCTGCCGAAAATAGTTCGCGTAGTTGCCGATCCGCTCCCACGAAGTTCGTACCGTTGTCACTATACAACGTGCGACAGATTCCGCGTCGAGCAGAGAATCTCTTGAACGCGGCTATATGGAATACCTCCATAGTACAATCTGAAGCCACCTCCAAATGAATCGGCACCTGAAAGAACATGCGTCACCCTTATCTGCAGCAAGTTGATGGAGAGTTCTTACCGCCAGATAAGAGGATGAAGTGAAACCGAAAGTGACGGTCTACAGCCAGTATGTACGAATCTCCTGATCCGGGGACGATGTCCAGAGCAGTTTCTGGAAGGTGTCATCCTCCTAATGAATCCAGTTACGACGAAACATTTTCTCGATGTTCGCCATGAAAACGACTGCGTATCTCCGCCATCGGAGAATTACATCAGCCTATTCCGTTTGAAGTTGCGGACCCCGATAGAGTAGATCATTCAGAGACGCTCCGGTCTCTGTGCGTTGCGAAGCATTGAACACCACCCGTAGTTTTGTGCTCGATCTACTCTTCTTGAGTATGCAATGATGTGGGAGATAGTACCCAGCAGTGGGTAGAAGGTCCTTGAACTTCGTAACTAACTCCATCTCTCCGAGATGCGCATATTCCTCGATGACATGCGCGTGGGCCTGATGCAGTTCCGGGTCCCATAGAAAACGCCTCTCCATCTGAAAAAGAGCGCGTTGAGTGGCTGTTCGAGAATTGCCTAATTCCTTTAAGCGATCTTTGAGTGGAAGGCGCACGACATAGGAACCTTCACTCGTTCGTTAATAAGTGAAGATAAAAAGCTTCTCACACTCATCCTCGGCCATACTAGATCGAGACAAGTTTGCAGGTATGTCCTCCTGGAAAACAACGATAAGTGTTCGTGGTCTACCGTGCTTTGTAAACCCACGATCGAAAATTGACCTGCAACTGACTCATCTGACATAAGGGCCGATCACATCCAACCCAACCATGTGTGTTGAGCAGTCGAAGTACCCACTTCTCCTTTCCTTAGTGCCTCCTCAAGGATGTAGACGTGAACCCATGACCACGTGAGTAGCTTAATTTTTAAACACGAATAAAAAGTCGATGAAAAGCCTTCTTTTAAAAACGAGCGTCAAGGGAATTGTTTATATACCGAAATATTTCTACATTACCAGCATATTAACATTCCTTATGAAGCGATAAGAGTATAATGAGTAACGTTTCTACGAAGGTGATGGCTTCTTATGACAGCAAAACTAATCTACTAAGCTACTTTTTAATATTCGAAAAAATACACATGAATAACTACAGCGAAAACTCCGTCAGCCCGCGGTTGGTAGCTCTGATCTCGATTTTAAAGTACAGGTGGTTAATCCAAATCCAACAAATAGGGGAAGAGAGAATAGCTTCAGATTTCAAGAAGCTCCATTCGGTATAATCGTAACCTCTTTTTTATGATAGGATACCAAAAGTTCTTGGCAAACATGTAATTTCTTTTTTAAATTTAATCTTGTATTGTGTTGTAAAGATTTGTAATCTTCTATAATAGTTTACGTTAAATTAGGTCTTCTTATGAGGCAAATTGCCCAAACTATGTAGGTTTTTACAACAAAGTAAAAAACTGTATTAAAAAATTTTTTTGATATTTTCAAAATGTAGAAATTTGTACTTTATTGATGTTATTTTTTACCTAGCTACAAAAAAATAAAAAATTATCTACGTTTATTTAGTTGTATTTTGCTGATAAATTTTGTCTACATATTTGTACAAGTTTAACCCTTGTGTGCGCACCCGGGTACCCGGGTGCCCACCTCTGTACTTTTTTGCACGTAACTAAGATAAAAATGGAAAATCTGCTTTGAGCCTCCGAATCATCGTTATTTAACTTAATGTCAATCAAATATTGCATTTAGAAACTCTTCAGAATTTTCTAAACGAAAATAATCGAATTCAAAGTATACATACGTCTGAGGGGCACCCGGGT
>CAKNWT010100736.1:390-10806 GCA_932066315.1 Andricus coriarius | reverse complement strand
GGATTAATAAAGAGAGTATCGGAAATTTTTAGAGAGACAAAAAGCAAGGTAAAAATAGGAGAGCATGTAGGAGATAGTTTCTGGTTGGTGAGAGGCGTGAGGCAAGGGTGTCCTCTGAGCCCACTTTTATTTAATATATTAATATCAGACTTGGAAGAAGAAATGAAGAGAAAAGGGTGGGGAGGAGTTAGGATAGGGATCGAAAAGATATATACACTGGCATACGCGGACGATATAGTGTTGATGGCAGAGGATGAAGAAGGGATGGCGGGTTCAGAAAAGGAGGGGCAAGAAAGAAAGAATGGACGGGGAGATGGAAGGGAATAAAATTAGAAGAAGTTAAAGAGTTTAAGTATCTGGGATATATCTTGCAAACAAATGGAGATCATAGAGCTCATATAAGAGAAAGAATAAAAAAAGCAGCAGGGGTAATGAAACAGATATGGGGAATAGGAAAAAGAAGGTTCAAAAAAAATTGGAGAAGGAGAATGTGGTTATTTGATACGCTGGTATGGCCAGTGTTAGGTTATGGAGCAGAGATATGGGGATGGAAAGAAAGAAAAGAGATTGAGAGTTTACAAGAAAGGTATATAAGATGGACGCTAGGGGTAGACTGGAGGACGCCGGGATATATGGTGAGAGAAGAAGCGCAAAGGGAAACGTTAAGTACTAGAGCGGGAAAAAGGGCATGGAATTTTGAGAAGAAGCTATGGGAGGGAAGGGGAGGGGAGTTAGCGAGAAAGTGTTTGATGGAGATAGAAGAAAGGAGAGGGTGGGCGATGGAATTATCAAGATGGGAAGAAGAAAGGAGGGAGTTCTTTAAGGCTAAAGGTATAGAAGACAGTACTGGAGTAAAATATGAGGAAGTGGAAAAAAGGGAGAGGGAAAGACAAATAATAGAAAGATGGGGGTTGATTGAGGAATCAAAATAGAATAAGTGGTATAAAGTGATAAAAAAGGAAGGATTACCAAAGTATTTAGAAAAGGGATGGGGAGAGAAAAGATGGACCAGAATAGCAAGGTTTAGATTGGGAAACGAGGTGAGGGCAGGTATGTATTGGAAAAAGAAAGAGAATAGAAAGTGCAGAATCTGTGAATGGGAAGAGGAAACATGGGAGCATGTATGGGAAGGATGTCGGAGAGGAATGGAAGATAAAGGAAGCTGGCAAGAGAATGTGGTAAAGATTCTAGGAGAGGATGGTTTGGGAGAAGAGTGGATGAAGGAGTTAGAGGGGGCTAGGGGAGCGAATGAGAAAGAATGAAAGAATGGATGCAGACAAATTGGTAAAATAGAGGTACAAGAGAAGTGAAAGAAAAAGGAAACGGAAGTCACTTAAATTAGAAGCGTAAAGATTGTAAGTAAGGTTTATGTAATAGCTTAAGTAGATTAAGATGCGTTTGCGTTTGCGTTTTCGTTCTCTCTCTCTCGCTTGCACACTCGATTTCGATCATTCGCTCACTCGTTCGCTATCAGGTACCAAATTGCGCTTACGTCAAGAAATAGAAATAAGGATCTAGATATAAGAAGTTTTGTAAATAGATGTAAATAAATGTAAATAGTAAAGATAAGTTTTTATAAAATATGTAGATGGAAGGATTGGAGGAAATGGAAGTCATGTAAACCCTCAGGGGACACATTATGAATAAAGAATTATTCTAAAGATTTTCAATCTTTAGCATACACGTAGAATTATTTTGACTTCCATCAACTATGTTCTTTTCTGTAGAATTCAAACGAATTCCTAGAATCCACATGTACTCCTTTGACTTCTTTTGAAGTTTTTTTTTAACGCTCTTAAAACCTTTACAATACACCATTAATTATTTTCAATTCCTACAGTTATAGCGTGTTATCTAAATTCTCCTGAATTCTTTTGAATTCCTTGAAATATTTTATATTAAAAAAAAACTTTTTTGGTCTTCTGAATTCTTTTTTAGTTTTCTGAAGTCTTTCGATATCTTTAAAATACGCATTGAATTATTTTGAATTCTTCAGGATTCAAAATATTCGAAGAAAGTTAAAGTAATTCAACGTGTATTCTAAAGATTTCAAGTAAATTAAAAACATTCAAAAGAAGGAGTTCAAACTAACTCAAGGTCTATTCTAATGATTTCAAGATAATTAAAAAACATTTTAAAAATTAAGTGATATCGTGAATTCAACAAATTCAAAAACAATTTAGAGAGTTCAGAAAATTTTAAAAACAATTCAGAGAATTCAAAGAATTTGGAAGAATTCGGACGAATTTAGAGAAAAGCGGAAGAATTCATAGAATTAAGAAGAATTCAAAGAATTAAGAAGAATTTAGAAAATTCGGAAGAAATCACAGAGTGCAAAAGAATTCACAAACTTCAAAAGCATTCACAAAATTCAAAAAAAAAAATTGGAATTCGAAAGAATTTAGAGATTACAAAAGAATTCATAGAATTAGAAAAATTTCAGAGAATTTAAAAGAGTTCAGAGAATTCAATGAATTCACACAATTGAGAAGAATTCATAAAATTCAGATGAATTAAGAGAATTAAGTAGATTTCAGAGAAAACAAAAGACTTGGAGAAATTCAAAATAATGTATGTAACCAATCAGACGCGTTAGACAGTCGGCAGTCCATGTGCCATCGACAAGAGTGTGTGCGTAAACAAGTTCAGTTCGTATAATATCCCCTTCGTTTGCTTTTCCAGTAGGTTGTGACTCTCTGGTATAACTTCACACGTCAACGAGATACAAAAATTAAAAAATGTATTTTCCGCAATCAAACAAATTAGACAATATTCTCATGAATTCTGTAAAATGCCCTTGAATTTTGTAGAATTTTCTAGAACTCAGTAGCATTCTTTTCAGATCGTCAGAACTCTTTTCAATTCAGCAGAATTCTCTTGAGTTGAGCAGAATTCTCTTGAATTTAGTAGAATTCTCCTGAATTCAGTAGTATTTTCTTGAAATCAGCAGAATTCTTTGGACTTCCGCATAAATATTTCGTAAATTCAGTAGCTCTAGAGAATTCTACTAAATTCTAGAGCTTTCTGCCCAAATGTAAGAGAATTCTATTGAATTGGAAAGAATTCTACAGATTTCAAGATAATTATACAGATTTTAAGAGAATGCATAAATAAAGAGAATTCTACTGTATTCACGAGATATTTATACAGAATTCGAGAGAATTATGATTAATTTAGAGGAATTCTGCCAAACTCTAGAGAATACTCTTGAATTTGACAGAATTTGGCTCATTTCAAGAATATTCTGCTGAAATCGAAAGAAGACAGGATAATTTCACTAAATTCATGAGAATTCTGCTAAACCTAGGAGAATTCTATTGAATTTAGGAGAAATAAACAAAGTTTAAGAAAAATGTACATATTTCAAGAGACTTCTACTAGATTCATGAGAATCCTGCCGAATTTAATAGAATTATACACAATTTAAGAAATTTCTACGTAGTTCAAGAAAATTTGACTGAATTTACGAAATATTTATGCGGAAGTCCAAAGAATTCTGCTGATTTCAAGAAAATTCTACTGAATTGCGGAGAATTCTACTAAATTCAAGAGAATTTTGCGTAACTCAAGAGAATTCTGGCGAACGTTAGAGAATTCTGCTGAATTGAAAAGAGTTCTGCCGAACTGAAAAGAATGCTACTGAATTCAAGAGACTGATACAAAATTCAAGTGTATTTCACTGCATTCAAAACAATTTTGCTGAAATCAACAGAATTAGAGAGAATTTTGCTCATTTTAAGAAAATTCTGGTAAATTCAAGAGAATTCTTCAGAACTCAGGAGAATTCTACTGAGTTCCAGACAATTCTACAAAATCCAAGGGAATTTTACAGAATTCATGAGAATGTTGTCTAATTTGGATGATTGTTTACGTACACTCTCTTGTCGATGGCACATGGACTGCGAACGTCTAAAGCATGCTTCTGATTGGTTAATATTCTATTGTTAATTACTCGTTAATTATTAACTTGAGCAACAATTTTTATAATGATTTTCGACACCATTTTTTTTTTAGAATTCAAAAATACAAAAATGTTATTTGAGTACTGGGACACCCTGTATACTATATAAGTTTTTGGTTTCGTACGTGGAGGAAGGCCGGGTATGGGTAGGTTTAGCGCAATGGTTAAGACTCCCGACTGCTAGGCGATAGATTTAGGTATAGATGTAGGTTCGATACCCCGTAGCGTTAGCAATTTTATTAGTATTATAATACTTAAAAATGTAATATATGTATTCACTATACACCAGGATGATATGCAGTTGTATATAGATGCGTCCTAATAAGAATTCAATGATTTTTTATTATTTTTTAAATTAACTCCCGTGATGTCGGCCAGAGTCTGGGCCAGAATTGGCCGCCAAGTGCATACCGGAGTTATCATTCCAGCAATGGCACGATATTGGCAGCCGAGATCGGGCCGATATCCGTACCCATTGATGAGCCGATAATGGCAGCCAGTAACGCATAAGTGATGGCGGCCAGAGATTTAATTTGGACATGATTTCGACTCGCAAAATAAATTTCTCGCATAAAGGTGGTAGTTGGGCGTACACTTTAAATAAAGAGTGATACAGACAATAAAATAGCCTTGAAATGGACTGAAACTTTAATTGACGAATGGCATGTGCATGGTAAAGGTAAAGGTCAAGTTTCAGGTGATGATAAATGTGATATACATTCATATAATATTGTTGCATATTGTAGAAGAGTTCGCATTTTGAACAAAATCGAGTGCGAAGCACGAGATACGTGATGAGAATGTGCTCATTAACGCCGAAGGAGCTTTAACAAAAGAGAATTCACAACCACCAAATTACAGTTGTCGATGCTTTGTCCTTTAATTTTAAAAGGCCTGTGCACAAATGTGGAGAAAATATAAGGACCGAGCGCGTAGCGCGAGGTAAATATATAATCGAGCGCGAAGCGTGAGAACAAACAGTCGCGCGCCCTGGGCGCGCGCGGATAGTGTTATGAGAATGTGCCCGCGCAGCGGGCAGATTAAAAAAAAATTATTTCTGCTATTAAGGGCATGTGATACATAAACAATGATCGATTTTAGCAGTGTTAGGTTCCCCCGGCTTTTTTCCTACAATAATAAAGATTTTGCCTTAAAAATTTGGGGAATGATAGCGAACATGCTAACGGACGTCCCCGAACTCTTCTATTGTGGAATAATTTAAAAAAATTTCATTTTGCTAA
The DNA here is from genome assembly GCA_932066315.1 of Andricus coriarius. Taxonomy (NCBI): domain Eukaryota; kingdom Metazoa; phylum Arthropoda; class Insecta; order Hymenoptera; family Cynipidae; genus Andricus; species Andricus coriarius. Next base: position 5,604 of record CAKNWT010100736.1, on the reverse strand, counting down.
ATTTGATTAATATGTGTGTATTTTGAGGTTATGTGTGTTACAATTCTCCCCGCAGCTTTACTTCCAAACTACACAATATTTTTGGTCGAAAACTTAGGACAAGTAATAAAACATAGTAACTAATGTCCCGGAACTAAGCTTGTTTGTAGGCAATCGGAATGACAGAGACTTGACAACCGATCCTAACCCCCAAATAGTGCATACACAGAAAAATTTTATTTAGCAGAATATATTTTTTTTTGCTATTATCCCTTAAAAAAAGAGTTCAGGGACGTCCGTTATTCTATTTTATAGCATCTCCGAATTCAGTTTTTACAAATTTTAAGTTTTGTGGACAAAAACCCGGGGGAACTGAACCCGATTGAAGTATCACATGCCCTTAAAGAATTTTTTAAAAATTGGATATACTTAGGTCGTTAAAAATGAATTTACCGCGATATAAAAAAGCCCGAGAACTCATACAATTTTTTTATGTTTTAAATCGTTCTCATATAATCAAAAATATTTTCTCTTCTAAAAATTCCTTCATTAATAATAACTAAATCCTCATACTTATAAGTGTAATTAAACATTTCTGTCCAAGATTTGTGATTTCGTTCTTCACACAGAAAAAAAGAAATGTTATATTTACTTATCAAGAAATGTAACGTGTTTCTTGTAACCGTAACAGTAAAAACTGCTCTTAATGAGGGTGTGAACATGACAAAATCACTTAGCATTTCGTAAGTGTCACAGTGAAATTAAGGTGAATTAAGCGGCAATCCTTTAGTAAATCAAACCTCTATTCCCTAGTATTAAATACTGTAAGACATGTGAAATTCACTGAACCGAGATTACAATAGTGGTGCAGTGAACATTACAGAATGATCGGTACATGCTACCGATCCGATTCGCGCGGACCACCGGATGAATTCATGACGCCATCAGCAATGGATGGATTGCATTACCGCATGGCATCACCTAAAAAATATTTATTTTTGACATTTCCGTGACAGTCGTCACATTACTCCATATTACCACTTAGCAATGAAGGGATTTCATAATAAATAACACTATTTTGGATGGCACATCTTATTCACAGATCGCGTACAGTTGAGAGTTTATTAGAGCAAGACGTGTTTGTGCCCCGCGCCTGTCACAGCTGACGTGTATGGATATGATGTAAATGCGAGAGCTTTTTTCTTGTGCGCGCGATGGCATGGCCGTGTATTCAGAAGTCGTTACCGACGTCGCCACCTCAGTTAGAAATGCAGTTCGGGATTATTTTACACATCGCAACTCGTATAATAGTGTAGTGGTTAACCCTTGCTTGCCACACCTCCGCGGAGTAACACGCTTGCCACACTGGGGTGTCGGCCACCCCAGCCACATAAACTGTAATAAAAAATTAGCTATTGGATATTTTTCTTTGGAAATTGGTATCGAGCTTCGCAGAAGCTTGCTTTAAAATATAATATAGGTTATATAGCTAAAAATTAAATTTAAGTACATTAAAAAATGTGGAGAAGCAAAAAAATTAAAAAATGGCACTTTTTACAAAAAAAATTATATATTTTTTATTTTTTAATATTAAGGGCTAAAATTTCAGCTGAATCTTCTACTGATGTATCACTATAAGAAAATAAAGATTGGTTTACAGGATCTTTCAAATAAGGTATTTATTCTGAGGAATGAAAGACGACATTTTACAAAAAAATTATATATGCATTTTTGTCAACAAAATTACATTATATTTATGAAAAAAAAGAAAATATTACATTATATTTACTAAAAATGTTTACAAAAATTATTGTGAAGAAAAACTAATCAATTTAAAGTATTATTTTTAATTTTAACATCAACACAGTCCTTGCACATAGGTCACTGTGCAGTTGACATACTGCACGATGACAGGTTTGACCTGATTTGCTTTTCCAGTCTTCTTTTCTTGTGCAGATTTCACATCGAAGTTGAGTTTCGACTACAACTCTCTGCACATTTTCGGATTGAACATTAACCCTTGCTTTAATCTGGGGTTCTATAAACGTGATTTGCGGGACTATTTCAAATTTCTTAATTTTTTTAGCGGAGTAACACGCTTGCCACACTGGGGTGTTTGACACCCCACGCAACTTTGAACAGTTACCACAGACACGTAAACTAGTGCAGCGCTATGCCAATGCCCTGAATAGGTAATGGCAGTCTCGAATTGTTGACAAATATTGATGTAAAGCGATTTCCTTCACATTTAGGTACTTGAAATTAGGAAAAAAAAGCCTGGGGTGTAATCCACCCCACAGTGGCAAGTAAGGGTTAAGATAGTCGACTTGCGTGCTTAGGTTTATGCGTTCGAATCCCCCCCGTTGCGTGCGAAATTGTAATTGTATTATAAACGATGTGACTTACAAATATCGACTAATTATAAGTATATCCGAACATATACAGTACAACCTCCATAAGAGTTCCCTCTATAACAGCTCAAATGGCCTTGAAGCACTCGGAAGCTTCCCCCACTACAAACCCTACTCACGCTGCCTCGAGAATTGTGCACAAAACCTCCACAATAGCTCGCAGCTTAATTTCGTTTTTTTCTCATTGAACGCGATAAACAGTCTATTGTAATATATAATAAATAATCTATATTTAAAAAAAAAATTTGCCCATTGCACGTGTAAAAACTTAATACATTTATATGTAATCACAAAAAAAGCTGCTTTTTCATCGTCGCGCCGACCGAGAGTTATTAAGGAGGTTGCGTACCCAAACACACACATTTCGCACACACGCGCAACGTCCGAGCTCGACGGCCAGTAGTGGGGGCCCCCTACTTCTTGGAATTCTTACCCCTAACCGCCCGCGGGCGAGCTCTTATGGAGGTTGTACTGTATCTATGAATTAACCGTGTATTTATTTAATTATAATTTTTTGCGATATTTTTTACCATTTATAGTGCCGTCTAAAGACACTAAATTCTAAACTATAGTCACTCTATACCATTAACACAAGTTGGCTCTGCAGTGGGACTCCGATACCAAATCGAAAGTGGAAAATCGAACGGACCTCTTTTTCTAACGTGTGGAGATAGAAAGAGAGGTTCGTTCGATTTTCGACTTCGAAACAGCATCGGAGTCCCACTGCTGCTAATAATATCCGTCAAAGTGACATGATAATTCGTAATTGTAGCGTTGAGGAACAGTGCAGAACAGCGACTGGATCGGTAAAATCTACTGATCCGCAGGTCAGCACCACTTGAGAATTGGCACTGGTAACCAGAAATGATAGTCATATTCAGTTGCCTATACTTGTAGCATTTACTGAACTGCCGTGTTGTCCAAATACGTACTTGGAAGATCAGTAGATTTAACTTGGTTTACAGTAAAATATAAGGTTCTTTTTTCTGCGTGTTGCTATGATTAATACTGAAAATAATATGAATTGGAAACAAGACTCTTTAATGTTCTCAAACGCAAATTAAATATAGTTCGAGTATGAGCGACTAAAATATTTTAATAGCACTAAACGCACGCGCGCGACCCGCGTGTTCAAGTTCCTGGATTTTCATTTTACAATATTAAGAATAAACAATTTAAAAATGCATAATGATAAATTTTTTAATATTAAGAGTTCTAAAAAAAATAAATCTTTTGAAATGCTTTGGAATCTTGTAAAATAACTTAAAATATTTAAAATCCTTTGAAATCTATCGAATTCCTTCATATCCCTTGAAATAAAATTGGACTGATTACCTGCAGTTTTCAAGAAATTCCTTCAATAGGCTAGGCGGTACGTAGTTTCGTTTGACAATAATACGAAATAAAGAAATTATGGTTTTAAAATGTTCTTCGGGTCAATATAAGGAACCGTTTTCGTTATCCCCCTCCCCTGACCTCTGCGTATCTTTTGGCAGTGGCGTAAACTTTCAAAAAATATTTTTTTATTTATAACTCGTTTGTTTATGGTTTTTTTGCAAACTTTGCGTCTACAAAAATTGAAGTACATAAAATTCTCCACAAAAAAGGTTTTATTGATTTTTTCCATCCCAAGTGGAAATTTACAACTGGCTTGGTACTGCGCCAGTACCGAGGGTCGGATGTCGGTACTGGCGCGGTACTGGCATTAGTACAAAATTTCACTCGGCTGGGAGTTGTCTGTCAGTACTGGGGCGTTACTGGAAATGGTATTATACCTGTACCGGCATTTGGACTTAGTACTGCGGGGCAGTACTGAACCAGTACTGCGCCAACGCTCGGCAAAACTCCTTAATTCGGCTTCCAGCCAGCACTTGGACTAAGTACTGGGCCAGTACTAAAACAGTACTGCACCAACACTAGGCAAAACTCCTAAGTCGGCTTCCAGCCAGCACTTGGATTCAGTATTGGGGCAGTACTGAACCAGTACCGCGCCAACGCTCGGCACGGTATAGTTGATCAGCACTGGCATTGCTCCTTATTTTCACCTGGCGCGGTACTATGCCGTTCCTAAGATCCGGCATAATTCCGACTTTTCCGCCTGGGATACGACCCATATTTTTCGAATAATAGCCGGGCAAAGTCCAAAAATTGGTAAAAAATGTTGAAAACTTGCACTTATATTAGTTCTGAAATGACGTTCGATAAATGTATGCACTAATTGTCAGTAAGATGAATGTTAATAAATAAATAATACATTCAAAACTTATTTTTTATTATTTATAAATAAATTAATTAATGTAATAAATGTTTTCATTATATACGGGTTTCACAATTGCGAGCCAAAACAGAAAAAGAATTATCATTGAATCAAGAAAACGCGTTAACTTGTCCGTATTTAGATCCACCATTTACTTGATCCAAGAATATTTACTTGACGCAAAATATATGTTCATGGATCACGTAAATGTTGGTTCTGAATACGGACAAGTAAACGCGTTTTCTTGATTCAATGATAATTCTTTTTTCGTGTATGTATGTAAGTATTTGAGACCACTTAGCCTTAGTAGACCACAGGCGTACCAAAACATTGAATTAGGACCATTCCCGAGTCGAAATTTAGGCCCTACTTTGAAGCTACAGCACCTTATTAGAACCTGCTTTGAACCATTTAAACCTATAGCCCCTACTTTAAGGTTTTTACTCCTAGAGAATGAAACACTAGAGCCTCCTTTGACTCCATTTGAAGCTACAGGCCCTACTTTGAATATTTAGAAGCAACAGTTGGAATTGTAATACAATTTTTATAAAATCTATTACCCTTTCG
>CAKNWT010100682.1:518-10551 GCA_932066315.1 Andricus coriarius | reverse complement strand
AAATTTTTTGTCCCAAATAAGTGTATATATCTCACTTATCTTGTATAAAACGTCTTTTGCGATTGATGAATAAGTAATTGTTTATAACAAAAGCTTGCTATCGCCACTTGTGCTTACCTTTTGGCCTTTTTTAGTACTTCCGTGGCAAAAAAGTGATTCTAAGTGATTTTAAATGTGTGATATGTTTTTCTATCAATAATTAAATATTTTTTATTGATAATTGTTTATAAAAAAAATCTTGCCATAGCCACTTTTGAGTACTTTTTGAATACTTTTCCAACAAAAAAGTATTTATATTTGATTAAAAATGTGACATATATTTTTAATCAATAAACAAATAGTTTTTGAATAATTTTTTGTAACAATATTTTCTAATGAATACTTTTCCTGCATTCCATTCCATACGACTTACCTCCAAGACACTTGTAATTCGTAGTGAATTCCGTAAATTGTACATAATATGGTGTGACATTGAATTTGTTAAATTAATGAATTACGGACTTTAGTCATGAGTTTAAAATTGTTTCATAAACATATTTATTTATTTTTTTTCTCAAATAAATACGCATTCGCACAATACTCAAGAGATCAAGTATTTGTAAAAGGTAAGCATTATAGATTTCGAAGCGTGGTAAAATTTTCCTAAGTGACTGTAATAATTACTTTTTTGTTAGAAAAGTACTCAAAAAGTACTCAAAAGTGGCTATGGCAAGATTTTATTATAAAAAAGTATTATTTAAAAATATGTGTTCATTGATAAAAAAACGTATCACACATTTTCAATCAATTAGAATCACTTTTTGCCACGAAAGTACTAAAAAAGGGCCAAAACGTAATCACAAGTGGTGATAGCAAGCTTTTGTTATAAACAATTATAGATTGATCAATGGAGAAAGACGTTTTATACATGATAAATGAGATATATACACTTACTTGGGACAAAAAATTCGAAATATGAGGGTAGTTACACTTTACGGTACGCTTAGCTGCCTCTTTGCAGGAAGAGTGCACTTTCCAAATTCATATCTTGTGACCTATTTAGGGCTAGGACAGTTTATTTTTTTTTTAAATTACGCTGAATTGACTCCACGTTCATTTTTTCTATTTAAACTTTGTCGTAGGATCGACAGGAACCGATGTATTAAAAAAAAAAACACAACTTTTTCGTTTTCAGTCAAAAATGTAAAAAAAATGAAAGATTTGAAACCTCTGGCATCATCAATGCAAACTAAACGTGACTCGATTTATTTTGAAAAAACTAAGCTCCACTTTTTTTCCCGTAAAAACAGGCAAAAATGGTCAACTTTGAGGGGTCATAGCATGTGACTTATCACAGGTAGGACATTGTTCTTTTTTGAAATCACAGAAAATTGAGTCTACTTTCACTCACCTGCAAAACACTTTTCCGTGTAGTGATTAGGTGCAAAGGTACACCTTGTTTTTTGAAACATAGCGATTTTTCGCTGAAAATCCAAAAAAGTAGGGTTTTTTCAATATATATTGTAGTTATTTACTACAAGAAACTATCCACCTAAAAAACACTACCAAATCGGGTAGTGTCACGCTTACCCTAGAGGCTCGCCGAAAGGGAAATAGCTTAATAATATACATACATACATACAGAAGGGACCCCTCAACGAAACTTTCTCATTAAAGATATTGCATGTGGGAATTTTTCGGGAACCAAACTACCAAATGACTGGACTAGTCGTATGAGCTAACGTTTGCTTTCCTTAAATCACCCGGATTAAAGTCGGGCACGGAGGGTTTCATTTTGGCATGCCAAGACGGTGTCATTTCCACTCTAGCATACCGTCGCCACATTTTGAGCAAAGACATTCCCGATGCTAGCTGCAGAGCGTGCCATGCACACCCCGGGCATCTAGGACACATACTATCTGGTTGTCCAACTCACGCGGGAACGACTTACATCCAAAGGCACCATGCGGCACTAAGAGTACTTTATTAACATCTCTGTCACTCTTACGTCATCTGCTGCGCACTCGAGGACTGACATAGTTCTTCTTGACTTCGAGAAACGAACCATGTTCGTTATTGAATTTTCGGCACCAGCTGACAAAAACATCATAGACAAGTAGGATGAAAAGAAAGAGAGCTATAAAGAACTTATAAGGGAGTTGCGGCGGCTATAACCGGAATATTCCGTTAAGCTTATCGTCTTGATAATTGGCGCTCTTGGAGGTGCCAAGGTTTCACTAGTTAATAGCCTGAAAAGCATCCCCGCGTGTCAAGAAAATTCTAAGACACTTTCGGGGAAATGCAGAAGGCGGTCGTCCTTGAGTCTCTCCGTGTCCTCAGGGTGCACGAGACTTTTGCCGGATCATCTTATTGAATTCGTTTCAAACTATAACCAGATATCTCACGGACGTGAGACGTGGTTACAGCTGAACCAAGATCTTCTGCTAAATATGGTTACAATAATTGATAAGCAGTCGCGGATAATTGTCCAGGGATAGTCTGAAGGGATAACCCCTGAGTTGAGGCGTAACAACCATGCTGAAAGCTGAATGGCATGTGCTGCCATATTTTTGCATGGGGGGCTCTACAAAGATGGACGAACCCTTTTCCCTAGCTGCTCATGGAAACGACATTCATAACACCAGAAATAGTTGTAGTGAGTGCGGTTCAAAACCATCGAACGCGCTGGGCTCCCGACAATGGGTCGGACAAGAATGCTGACTATCCCAGAGTTAGTTGAGCCAATCAAGACGGATTCAATGTGATGGACCGGCAGAATGTCGTTACTTTTAAGTGGACGGACCAACTCAGGGACGACCTACTGGAATGCTATGATACCAGTATGGCACCTGAACGAAAAGGTTACATGGCGCGACTGTATACTCTGTGGTGCCAGAAACACCCAGAGCTTTCACATTTTTCGCTTAAACGTCTGTGAAACTGTGCCGAGAAACTCCAGAAAAGGGGTTATATAAGTGGAGCGTCTACTCAATCGTAGCTAGAACAAGCCGACAACAGAGAAAGTGAGGCGACGTTGAGATCAACTGCGAGCAGGCATCCAATAGAGGAAGAGCGATGCTTCAGGACCCGGAGAAACATCAACATTCAGGTTTCTCTCAAGCCCAAAGATCGGGATAAACTGGATGACGAGGTTCGTGGAGATTTTTCCGAAGAATCCGACCTCTAGAGTATCAATTCTAGTGTGTATAATGCAGAGAGAGCTTTGGCAGATATTAACCGTGAAACAAAACCAACGGTTGATCATAAGACCAAAATACGAATGCATCAACTCAGCGCAAAGATAGGCTGGGTAAGGCAGTACGCGTCCCGAATTCAGAGTGTGATTGACTAAATAACATCTGGCAGGACTTTTACTACTAAGGTTCGACAATTCGCGCGCGAACTGCGGATCCGTCATCACACAATCAACAAGTCAAAGCTATTGACCATCAGGCAGAACTTTATAAGCCTCTAGTATCTTATAATGTATTTCCAGTAGAATCGGATACGTTTGCATGTGTTGCTCATAGATGAAAAACTGGCGAGGGCCGATAAATCCCACGTTCTGGGGACACTGACGGTTGCTCTTATTTTAAAAGTTGTCATCCTAGAATTGTTGGTTCTTTCATCTATAAATTTTCATGAGTAAGGAGCCCTCGAAAGCGAGAATTAAATTGCCTTTATAATTTCGGGATTCATCAAACCTGCTTTCTCCAAGCAAATTTTTATTTAATTTTATTTTAATTTCAATTAACCATTGATTCAATGATTTTCCTTTCTGAACTTATTTTTCGTTCACATGTACCTATAATAATTTCGCAACCCGGATTGGCGTTTTATAAATAATTCTCTTTTAAATGACCCTCTCCCTGAGGAAACACGGTGCCTCCATTCATGCGATTTATTTAGAAATAAAACTCGATTTCGTGTAAATTAGGGTTCAATATTTACCACGAAATTTCGTTCTGTTTTCCTAACACGAATTATTTTAGATTAAATTTGCTTCCCAGCCATTTTAAATGCATAAAAAATATACAGATATGTGTTTATATCTGTTTGAATTACCTTCTACCTTTTAATTATCCTTATATCTCGAGTGTGAAAAATGAAAGGTGTATTTGTGGAATTTGACTAATTCCTAAGATCTATTTGATTTTTCTTATCAAGAACTTTGACTATTGAAATTTGATTTAGTTGTGCTTAATTTCTCCTTAATATCACTGGATGAGATATGTATATGATGAGAGCAGATTGAAAATCAAATAAATGATTGTTAGGAGTCATCGAACACATCACAGTTCAATTTTCCATTAATTTCGCACCACCACTTTCATGTAACATTGGCTGGAATCAATTTGAAGCAGTTATGCTAGCATTCCTGAGTTCGCGTATGTAAACGGATTACAGAAAAATGAAAAGAAATAATCTTCTAACATTACACCAATTGATTAAGTCATGCCAGGTCACGAGTGAACGAGATCACTAAAAGTTCTTACGAATAAAATATTTTTGTAGAATAAGTCTTTTTTTCTATATGAGACTATTATAATTAATCCCGCGTGAGTCCAGTTTGCCATACATTCATCCTTTCGTCTAACTTTTCTCCCTATCCTAGCCTATTTGGTGAACGAAATTCCACGAAGATCAAGGGCTTCTGCGAATCGCAGTGTCCAATGCCAAACGTGGTTTCCCTTACAGCATCTAGCGCCGACTGTCTATCCAGTCGTTGTCTGGGCATAATAGCGGTCCCGTTCTCGCGGTCTGTCATATCCCCACTTTTCAAGTGGTCCCGCACGCAAACGCACCTGTTTCACACAGCCATGCATGTGACCTATATAACTCATTTGTCCAGGGATTTGCAAGTCACGCAGTGATGTAAATATTTTATTTCTCACCCGATCTTGAGTAAATTTTATAAATATCTAAATATTTTTATACTGAACCGTCCCATTATTGAAAAAGATAGTAAACATATTGTAGAATACTAATCGCTTGTCAGCCAAAACCGTACCCTCTGCGTTATATGTTATAAGCGATTGTTAACAAATACACCTGTTTGCCACGCTTCGCCCTTCGCTTTTATGAAAAATTCTCGCTCCGATCGATAGAATGCAATTTAATAGATTTTTTGACACCCGGCTGCCGCCTTTCATCCCCTGCTTTAAGGGTGGCTGCTAGCGTCAAATATGACTATATGAATTAATATTCCTACACCCATCGCTTTTATGGATAAGAGTTAGATCGTTGGAAAGATCGTCAAATTTCCTTTTTAGCAAAAATACCCGCCTGCCGCACATTTGCCCCTGCTAAACTTAGGCTGCCGAGTTTTTAACTCGACGCGCGAGTCCACTCGTAGAGTTTGAAACATGCGGTCTAGACAAGGACAGAGCATCACGCCGCGTCGTTCGTTGAGTGTTTACGTGAAGACGAGCAGCTGATATTGCGTTTTTGCGTTCTGTGCTAATTGTTCGTTTTTGCGAGGAAACTGTAAGTATCCACTTTCGAATTTTTGAGGTTATGACAATTGTCGATGCTCAGCAATGTATAATTTGTTAAGAAAGGTCCACGCACGTCATCCGATCAAAGAAATCAAAAGAATGTAGTCGCTGAATTATCCGTGCAACCCGGGGAGACTACTGAAATTCCAAGAAAAGACTATAACGCATATTCAGTGACAGATTTTGATAAGGTATTAATTGAATTTTGATATCTAATCTTTTTGAAATTCTATGCAATTTTTTTGTAATAAAATGTGGAATTTTTTTTTGAATTTCATTTTTGAAATAATTTATCACATTTTTTAATTTACTCTATTTATTTAATGTTAATCGATGTTATGGAGCTCGGTTTCCTACATTCAACAATTTGTAAAAAAAAAGTAGATAAGTAATTTAGATTACTTTGAAATGTCACATCATTCTCAATTTTTAATTTGTAATCGATATAAATAATATGCTATAAATATTACATTATACATACATGCCATTTTGTATCATATTTACAATTTCTAAATAAAATTGCCTGGTATAATTTTTTTTATATTGATCAATTTCGTTTCCAAATTTTCGGATTCCAACGGCTTTTTCTCTAGTTTGAATGTTTTAAAAATGTTAGAAATGCTTTGATTCGGTGGATTTGTAGTAAAATTTGGAATGTTTTAGTAATTTTGCAAAGGAGTTGATTATTGTGGAAATTTAGACAATTCGAAATTTCTTCATTAATTTTGGGAAGATATTATGAATACGTAAAATCGAGAAAATAGAAATTTCCAAATTAAAGTTTTTCGATTGTCAAGTTAAAATTGTCAAGTTTTAATGTCCAATAATTTTAATCTTACCAATTATTGTATATAAAATTATCTTTTGTTCGAAATTTTTGGATTCTAATGGTTTTTGGCAAGTTTTAATTAATTGTGTTTTTTGAAGAATTTGTAAATGTTTTAGTTTTGTAGATTTGCGGTAAAATTGAGTAATTGGACAAAATTCGGTCCTACCAATTTTTATTTTTATTATTATTTGTTTTTGTTTTTTATGGAATTCTCTTAACATTCCGTTAATACGCGCAGCAGGGCGAAGCCCTTCTAGTAAAAATATATTCTTAACAATCTAAGAAATTAATGATATTTGGAAAATAAATGAGCGAGCAACGCTCTGTCCTGTCTAGACCGCTTATCTCAAACTCTTCGAGTGGAATCGCGCGTAGCGTTAAAAACTCGGCAGCCGAACTTTAGTAGGGACAAATGTGCATCAGCCTGGTAATTTATGTAAGGAATTTGACGACCTTTCTAACGATTGCCCCCTATCGATTAGAGCGAGAATTTTTCATAAAAGCGATGGGTGAAGTGTGGCAAACAGTTGTATTTGTTAACAATATGTTACAACATATAACGCAGGGGTACATTTTTGGCTGACAAGCGATTAGTATTCTACAATATGTTTGTTATCTTTGTCAATAAAAATCAGCCATAAAAGAGATCGACCCCATTTTTTGCAATGGGCCCCCGGACTATGGGATAAATGTTGAAAAATCGTAGTGCGTGAGGCGCTAAATTTAAAAAAGTAGCCGCAGTAAAACTTATAGGGAGTGATTTGATGAAAAACAAAAAATTAAACAGTATAAATACAAACAATTAGTTGGAAATAAAAATAAAATTCAGTTTGTACGCAGGTTCTTAACCAAATATATTTGGTATTGCATTGCAATATCTTTCATCTACCTCAATGTGTTATGTGAATCACAATTGACGTCTTATTTTATTCTCATTTATGCCTCAACAATCTTTAATGTAATTATTTTATATCACTGAAGTTTGCGACGTTTATAAACGAAAATATACAAAAAATTACTTCAATCAATTTTTTTTGTTTATTTATCGTAAAAATAAAGTGATTACAATGAAATGAGATATATTTGATATTTGGAAGAAATTCTAACCTTCAAATAAATGCTCGATTCTCGGATTTTTTTCATTACCTACTTTTATTCAATGCCAGGAAACACCAATAGAAGATTAATCCCAATGTCATTATCAGAAGACTGCGCTTTATCCACGTACGCACTTTCTTGTACATTTCAAAAACATTTCCAAGGTTATTTCTGAATAGAACGCAGTCTTTCGACAAGGATATTGCCTCGAATCTTCGTCACGTCTCTCTGGGACGTGGAACGCCGTTGGGGCGTTCACGGCTCTTTGCGCTGTTTTTCACGCGCCGTGGAGCTGTGACCCCTCAAATCGATATATCGCTCAATTAAAGCGACTTCCATGCCTAAAATTTGCATTAGACGCGAATCACGGTTCGTACAACTATGAAAGTGATAAATTTGTCCCGAAAGTTGGATTCACAGCTCTACGACGCGCGAAAAAAGGCGCGAAGAGCCGTGAATGGCCCAACCGCATTTCACGTCCCTGAGAGACGTGGTGAAGACTCAAAGTTCGCGCGATGAACGTCTTTCACGACTTTAAACCGATTTTGGAACCAAATTTTTCCATTCACGCGTCGTTCACGCGTAAGAAACAGCGCGTCCGCTCATCTCGTTTCCTCCGTGTAATAAGTGAAACGAATTCGAGAACCAAGCATTTTGATGAAAGTTAGATTATTTTTCCCAGTTTTTCGTGTACACCTGAGTCAAAATTTTAGCCCTCCTTTAGGCCTGTAAATTGTAGGACCTAATAGGACTTAGGAGGACTTGTAGAGATCTTAATTTGTATTAGATTAAGCCCTCTTTTAGTCCTCCCAAGAGCACAAAAGTCCATTTTTTGCACTTTCAGGGCTAAAAGAGGACCTAATTTAATAAAAATGTAGCCCTCTATAGGTCCTTCTAATTCCTCTGTTTAGCCCCTGCTGTAGCCCTTGAAATCCTTTGAACGAAAAGTGACGTCACATGACTATTTACCACAGGAGAAACACATGTACACCAAAAGTTGGAGATTACATTAATCATTTTCGATATTCTTTTGATCAGTTCACTATTTGCTGCAAGTGGTTTTAATACTGTCAATTAAAAATTGCTGTAAAAAAGCAGTGCTGGTTCGCATAGAAATATAAACAGATTATAAAATTAGCCCTATACTTTTAGTGTCCGCCTGTTTGTCCAGGAGAAAAACGGTCATCTCATGTCACGTCACTTATAAGCAAGAGGATTTCGAGCTCTGTACCTGAAAAACTATTCTAGATTATTACTTTCTAGGAAACATGTGGATAATAAAAACAACAGTTTTTGTCATCATGAGTGATATTATGAATAAAAAAATTTTATGTGTACAACTACACGAAGTACAATATGAGTAAAAAGTATACTTTAAGATTCGAAAATTAAATTTGAATGAATAAATGCTTTTCATACAATCACACAATAAATATGATGAAGATTTATTTTGCGTATGTTTATACAGACGTCAAAGTCCACTTTAGATTGTTTACCACATGTTCCTGTGTCATCATATTTTTGGGATCCGACTCATGTACGTAGTTTTCATCAGCGCCATTCAATGCTTCTAGATGCATATCTTGAGTTGAAGTTTGATCACATTTTTTTAATCGACATATTATAATCAGTAATATATACCTGACTCAAAATAATGTTAATTTTCCTGTGTTCCGTGAAAGTCTGGTACAGTGTTGTCTGTATACCCAGCGTTGGCCAAATGACGTGTTGATTCAATTCATAAATCCAGAACTGTTGGTGAATTTAGTTTGTTGGTAAGTATTGTTTTTGGTTGTTCCCTGAACTTGTTAGGCAATTTTGTCTCAAAATCTCCACGAGATGTCCAGTATACTTTTGAAATTTTTTTAGCGTGGTATCTCCTTTTATTAAAAGCAAACTTGTTTATGTACTTTTTGAACGCAGTCTTGTGAAGGTTGCCATTTGACGCCCGATTTGCCCAATCTGCAACATGAAAGTTTAAAAAAGTTAGAATAATATAAATATATTACTAAAACGTCGAATCAAACAGCATACCAAACAATTCTTTATATAACTGTCGTTCACCTCGTCTTCCAGTTGCCGAATAATTGCCTAAAGTACTTCCGTAAATCTACAACAAGACTTCTTTGGTTATAATTTTCCAAAGTTCAGTGCCCTTATTGTTGTAATTGTTTGCTATTAAATTTATATAAGTAAATGTTTCCTCGGGTAAGTAAACCCCACACAATGGTGAAATTTCTTTCTGTAAAAAATTCAAATGTATATAGACTCACTGCATGAAGAGTCAAAAGGGTGACAAAGCATGCTTACAAAAATTATTGCTATATATACATACCATATTTGGTGCAGCCTTCAGATAATGATCAGAGATCTGAAAGGGCAGAAAACAAAATATATATTATATAGTTAAAAGTTTCTCATAAGGACAACCGCAGGATTTCGCTGGGAGCAGGTGCTAATCCGAAAAATTGCACCCGCTCTCAGCGAAATCGCGGTAAAATTTCAGCTGCAACCACGTCTCACGACCGTGAGATAGGTGGTTACAGTCTGCGACGGATTCAATACGATGATCCGGCAAAAGTCTCGTGCACCCTGAGGACACGGAGCGACCCAAGGACGACCGCCTTCT
>CAKNWT010100661.1:550-17049 GCA_932066315.1 Andricus coriarius | reverse complement strand
GTTGTCCAATTAAATCGATTGCTCACATAGGGAGGACGCTGGTAAATAAGAAAATATACCTACCAGGATGGTACGTAACAAACCCATCCTAAAATTTTTTGTTTTTGTCCTTAATAACGGGGTCAAAATGAACTGTTCGTTCCTATGCTAGTTGCATTAATTATTTCCTCGCAGTAAAATTTCTGAGTAATGTAACAAGGTAATAAACTTATGAGATAACTTCTCGGAACGTGTCATGACTTTAACTATCGTTGGTTTAGACGCTTTTTGTATGGACGTACACGGGCTTAGTAGTGAATTTTAAATTCTTCGTTGACGCAAGCGCCTTTGTCATTATATCAAAACGTAATGTAATTTATATTTAAACACAGGTAATTCTGTGTAATGGTTCGAACTAAATATAGAGAAAATGGTACATTTGTGTGAAATTTTTTTAAATGGAACACCTCCACTTCCGTCATTTTGGACTTTTTTCAATTTACGCCTTAGGCACATTTTCTTTCTAATTTGTCTTTTTTTAGGTTATAGGGCAGGTGCATCTTCGATATTTTTTATATATTGGCTGCTTTTTATATATCGATATTGATGGCTTGCTAGATGATTTTCTTACAAAGGATCTGATTTGAATGCGTGGCAGAGGCTCCGGGAGATATTTTTGGATTGTAGCTCATATTTATGATGTTCTCCGAGGTCAGCTGCTCCGAAATTTTGAGTAATTCGTTTGACGTCACTAATACCTACCTACTAGTACCTCCTAGATCGCTTCTTGCTAATACAAGCGACACAGTCTGATATTACTATTGAGATTTGAGAGAGAAAATAATAGGTAACTAATCCCACGATTTTAGTGAACCTAATCAAATATCCAATGATTTTTTAGGAATGCCTTGTAATCACTGAATGCCTCTAATTTCATCTCGACCTACCATGAAAATTCTACACTTTTTTTGTCGGTAGGTAATGTCTCCTTTTGATGATCTTTTAAGCATTAATTTCGTGATGTTAATCTTAATGTTATTGTATCCAACAACAGTACACTAAAATCCTTTGAAATCTCTCAAAATGATTGAAAACCGAAAATAATTGAAATGCTTTGAAATCCTTCGAATCATTTTAAAGCTCATCACATTTTTTTGGAATTTTCGAAAATAACATGGAATTTTTTTAATCTCTTTAAATTATTCAAATCCATTCCAAATTCATTGGAATATTTTTAAACACCCGAAAAAATACTCGAAATTCTTCGAAATCTTTTGTAATTCCTAGAAAGTTTTTTAATCTCTGAAAAATATTGTACAAGTCATCCCGAAATTTGGGACGACGAAACATTTCGTTTAAAATACCCTAATTTTTGTAAAATATTTTGAAATTCCTTCAAATTATTAAAGTCTATTAAATTCTTTTGGATTGTTGCAAATACCCTAAAATGTTCCAAAATAATTCAACGCAATTCAAAAATAGATAAAGACCTGCATTCAATAGTGATTAACCGAGGTTAATAATTCCCTGAATTTCGCAATTTTTTTCAAAATTCCTGACTATTCCCTAACTTTCAGGCTCAGAAAAAATTTCCTAACTTGTCCCTAATTTCCAGGTTTCACTTTACCTGCGCCAATCTGTTCAAAGATAATATTTCAGTAGATATGTCCCTAATTTAATGAAAATAAAGGTTTCCAGTTACTGCTTTGAAAGAAAACTGAGGAATAATTGAAAAGGTAGTTTAATATGATTAGGCAGGTTTTATAATCCAGGGAAACGAATAGTGAATTATCCTTAATTTATCGCGAACAAGGCAATAAATTAAAAGGTAGATAAATTAGTACCCAATTTCTCTCAGAAGTTCAAATCATAAAAAAAGGTTTTTAGGAATTTATTAAATCCTCACTTTACCTGGATGTGGAAAATATTTTATAACACTAAACTTCTTACTTGATTGAATTTCATTGAACCAAACTCACCTGAAACAGAAAGAAAGAAACATTGATTATAATTAGCTAATTTAGCTGGAGGACTTTTAAAGCTACATACTTATCCGTACACTAACATTTTTATTATAAGATAATGTTGCCTTTTTACAGAAAATATTTGTTTTAATACTAGGGAGTATAATTTAGCAAGAAAACTGTGGTCAATTTTCGCACGAAAAAATGCTAGCATTGAATCCAGAAAATATCGGTTCATACATGTTCATGCACACATAGGTCAAGAGAGATGCATTTTCAACAAAATATTTAAACTTTCAATTAAGAACATATGTTTTTATTTAGAAATGGAATTGTTACATTTACAGTTTAAGAAATTATCTTTTAAGAAAAAACAAATGAATTTTTCACCAAAAAACTTTAAACTTTGTGCACGGACAATGTCTCAATATGGGAAAAATAGCAGTTTTGTGTAGAACTCACGCTACAAAAATTTTTTTATTAATTCAGACATTAATTATTTTTATTCATGAAGTTACAAGTTTTTGAGTATTTTTTACCACCTTTAAAGTTTTTAATTCAAATAAATTTCGATTTTAAAGCGATTACTTTGGACAGCTGAATTTCGCAGAACAAGCAAAAAAAATCTGTGTCTGCGCCGAGTCGAACCGGGAACGCCAGGGTAGTACTATACATATTTATCCACAACGACAGATGTACTCTTTTTGATCAACGTAGGTTTAATGTAATTAATATTTAGAAGATGTTATTGACATTAATAGATGTCGACGTCCGAGTTTTTAAATTTGTAATTAATATAAATTTCGATATTAAAACGATTACTTCGGTTCAAATCATAGCTGAGGTAGATTTCATTCTTGTTCTTCAAAATTTATTTGTCCGAAGTAATCGTTTTAATATCGAAATTTATAATTATTAAAAAATTGAAGACTCGGACGTTATCATCCATTAATGGTCTCAACGAAATCATTCTGAAAAAGAAAATATTGAATAAACGTGATCGATTTTCCACCAAACAGGTGGATGTTCAATTCATGAAATTAATTTTTGTCAAAGTATTTCAACATTAACCTTCAAAAAGTCGATTTTCATCAAATAAGTCGAAAATCTCAGACGATCCTAGCACAGCAGTGATTTAAAGATTTTTCTTATCTATATGCTTACATCCTGCGTGCAGCTTTCTTCAAAAAAATCAATTTTTTATCTTTGATCAGGATTTTGATAAAAATGAAGTCTATAGTGGTTTTATTTCAAAAGTAATATAAGGTACGCATCTTTTTAAATCTTATCTGTTCAAGTAGGTCATTTTCCTTCACTTACACTTACCACGTGCATAATTTTTATTATTCATCGTAAAAATCTTGAAAACTGTATGCTTTTATTCTTTTTTGGTTAGAATATTTTATTTTATTTGAAGAGTACAAAATAAAGCACACGTCTTTTATCACCTTATAGTTTATTCTTTATTTCACATTGACTATTCTCAGTAATTTCAAACAATTCATGGAAACTTCCTTTTTAAAAATATTTTTAGTTACATTCCTACTTTATAACCAATTAAAACCAATACCTTTGAGATAAAAATTTAATAATTACATCTCCGAAGTACAATCTTGACACTAATAACGTCGTCATCTCACATATATGTGAGATAACGACTACTTGCTTATATATTTGTACTCTGATGATGCAATAGTTACATTTAGTTACATTTGTTGATTCACTTATTCACTAAAGCATTAATCAGTTTTTCATCTACATGGCGAAAATGAGGATGGTCTATACGTTCGTTTTTACTCTGGCGGTTATCTCTAATTCTATTGGTGAATATACTAATATAATATTTCTATAATTTTTATGATATTTTATATAATACATGCATGTATACGGCCATTTCTCAGGCCTGTGTAGCGAACACAAATTCCCCCGTTTCAGCCTATAGTCAGATAATGGCCATTTGTGTATTTATGTCGTCGAACATTATTTTTTGACGACAAACCTGTTGTCTCGATATTACTCGTCTCGTTTTGCCACGTCCCGTGGCATCTTTTCTCGTTTCTCGCCTTGATTTTGCCGAGGAATGCCACATATGTGTACTAGCAGAGCGGAAAGTTCGCAGGAGCGTTTTTTTGCGACACTGACGCGATAATGCTAATTAGCGTCCTTTAGTGAATAGTTAAAGTCGAGATCTGATTACATATTTCTATGAAATCTTTTAAAATGTTTAAATATTAATTAATATCTTGCAGTCGGGTAAAGTTGAAGTAGAAGAAAATATAATAATGTTTTAGTGGAAGTTGTGGGAAAAACACAAACGCCATTTTCGTTTCTCAATCTGCACAATATGATTAAATCTCACCTTTCGCTTTCATACATTCTATTTTTATAATTGACAAAATCACTTCTTAGTAAGAACATAATAACATGCAAACAGAGTGAATATAAATCTTTAAAAAAATCGTAAAATAGTCGTGCTTGATATCAAATTAATCACTAAAGGACAAACAAATATCATATATAATCATATTTCGCCTTTAAATATTCATTAAAGATCGCTAATTAGCATTAGTGCGTCAGAGTGGCAAAATAACGATGCCGCAAGCTGTCTGCTCCACCAGCGAAAATCTCTCGCATTCTTCGGAAAAACCGAGAGCGAATGAGGAAGGATGAGACGGGATGAGAAAGAATGTGAGGAGACAAAGCGAGCAGTAGGCCCGAGGAAACGAGACGGAACCGAGGAATGAACGAGGCGGTAGCGAGCTCTCACTGAAAACATACATGTATCAATAATGCTCCTCTTCTTCCCCTTCGTGTATAATATGCTGCTAAGCTTACGACAAATAAATTCCTTTTAGGCGATAGAATTTTTGACTAAATAGTTGAATTTTCAACCTAGAGAGACGGATTTATTGAAGGATAGTTAAATGATCAATTTGAAAAGCTCACTTTAGAAAAAAAGATCATTCTCAACAAATGAAGATGCAGTTTCGGCCAGAAAGTAGACCATAAAGAAATGACTTATTTATCAAAAAGTTGGTCTTACGAACAAAAATATGAACTTGCCTTCCAGGGAGAAAATTTTTAAACAAAATAATTCTTTTTTTCAACATAATGTTTGGATTTTTAAGAAAAGAAGAACTTATTTCCGAGCAAGTCTTTGTTTTTAAATATAGTTCTTTGGAATAATAATAATTTCTGCACCAAAATGGTACTCCGATTGTCTAGAAGTGATGAACCTGCATTAATAATCGGATTTATGTTCCTCTGAATTTAGAAGAATTAAAAATAATTGAATGAGGTTCATCAGAACCCCAGGTGTTTTCTTACGAATTCGGAATAAATTCCAAAAATATAAAACAAAACAATGGGTTGTGTTAAATTCGAACATAGTGTGCCTCAACCATTTTGAAGCTGACTATTTTATGGCACAACTTTCCTTTACAGATTCCTTTGCTTAAGATTTTAAAGTATCTTATACCGAGAACGTAAATAAAGTATCAAGCTCTTTTTGAAGTTTGTTCAACACGATACATAAATCCTCTGTTTCTTTTTGCAGGGCTAAGTTCGCAGTCAAGCAGGGATTGCCTTGACACTCCCCGCTATGTTCACTGTCTCTCTCCTTCTTCCCGTCGTATACCTCAGGCTCCCGAGGAGCATCTAGTTCGTGCCAGGGACAGGTCGCCTCCTGGTAGGCCTCCGTCTCCTACAGTACTTGGATACGCACTTGGACAACTTGGATACATTCGGCTTATTCCCCGCAAAAATCAGAATCTACGATTCGAATTTCGAAGATACGTTTTCCCTGCTGGTTATCCAATTAGATTGCGAACACAAGAAAGGAGCTGTGTTCCCGTTCCATCTCACGAACAGATTGTGTTATCGGCATCCAATGGTGACATTTTTGCAATATTAGATCATAGCGGGGTTCTTCGTGCCATATATTCGTCAAAGAGAGCTCATGCGAGAATTAAAATAAATATGATAAGCGGCGAATTTTATAATATGACCCCAGATGAAATGCGATATTGTCCAGTAGGAAATTCTCGCCCAATTTTCCCAAACAATTATATTAAAGCTTCAGCAAATAATGATTCACTACAGTCCGGATGGAATTCTAATATCGATCGCAACCCTGGGCCTTTCTCTTCTGAAAGAAAACATTTACCTGACTGGACATCTGCTCAGGAGCCTCCTCTTCATACCGAAGCCAGGTTGCCTCCTGGGTGGCCGCCTTCACCTGTAGTACTTGGATATACACTTGGACAACTTGGATACATTCGGCTTATTCCCCGCACAAATCAGAATGTGCGATTCGAATTTCGAAGATACGTTTTTCCTGCTGGTAAACCAATCAGATTGAGAACAGAGAAGAAAAGATATATTCGCGTTCCAGCCCAAGAACTGATGGTAGTATCAGCTTCCAATGGTGATATTTTTGCAATATTAGATTATATTGGGATTCTTCGTGCAATATATACGACACGTATCTCTAGATCGAGAATGAAAGTGAATATGATAAGCGGAACAATTGATAATTTGACTCCAGATGAAATACGGGATTGTCCAGTAGGCTCAAGTCACCCAATCTTCCCCAGTTTTATTAAAGCTTTAGCAAATAAAGATACGCTACAGTCCGAATGTAATTCTAACAGGGAACGTAACGCTGGTTCTTCTTCTTCTGACAGAAAATATTCACCTGAACGGACCTCAACACAGGAGCCTCCTCTTCGTGCCAAGTCCAGTTCATCTCCGGAAGGGACTCTTTCTGTTGAAGTACTTGGATGTGCAATAGAACAACTTGGCTATGTGCGGCTTATTCCTCGCACAAACCAGAACCAGCGATTTGAATTTCGAAGATACGTTTTTCCTGCCTATGAATCCATTCGAATGCGAACAGATCATACGAACTATGTGCTTGGGATAAACCAAGAATATATTGTATTATCAACATCCAGTGGTGAAGTTTTTGCAATAATGGATTATAAAAGTACTCTTCATGGAATATATAGGACTGATGAAAATACTTCGCGAATAAAAATAAATATAATAAGTGGCGCAGTTTTTAATTTGACTGCAGATGAAATAATGTCTTGTCCAGAAGGAAAAAATCACCCAATCTTCCCAAACTGTTTTATCAAAGCTCTCGCGAATAACGATTCACTAGAGTCAGAATGGAATCTTGATAGCAAACGCTATTCTAATTTTTCTTCTCGCGATAGACAAAATGCACATGATCGGACTTCTTTTCAGTAGCCTCCTCTTCATGCCAGGTCCAGTTCTCCTACAAGCAGGACTCCTTTTCATGAAGTGCTAGGATATGCACTTGGACAACTTGGATATATTCGGCTTATTCCCGAGCCGAATCAGAACCAACAATTCGAGTTTCAAAGATACTTTTTTCCCGCCGATAAAAAAATTCGATTGCTTATAGGAAATCGTAAATTTGTATCACGCCAAACCATGAATATATTGTGTTATCAGCATCTAACGGTGACGTTTTTGTAATAATGAAATAACGACGAAACCATTTTTGGCTTGGACGCTTTTTTTATAGACGTATACGGGCTTGGTAGTGATTTTTAAATTCTTCATTCCCACAAGCGCCTTAGTGATTATATAAAAAAGTAATATAATTTATATTCGATCCTAGCTCCTTCTGTGTAGTGGCTTGAACCTAGTTCAGAGAAGATTTGTATTTGTATTTATTCATGAAAAGTTCCTAGGGCTAGATAGCCCTATAAGGAACAGATGATACATATTACAATTCGAAAGTAATGGTGATCGATATAACGATTAAAATAAAAAATAGGTATTCAACAGAAGTGATCAAGTAAACTAAGGTGCACATAAGTAGATGTGGTCTATTACCAGTAATAATGTAAATGTACATACGCAAATATACACGTTTAAAAGTAAATACATTCATGTGCGTACTTATATATGTATTAAACTCAAGGATTACATGTTACCAATGTGTAATTTCGAGGGTAGGATTTGATATGTTAAATAAGAAACCAAAAAGGAGTTTTCTAAATTGAAATTGTGAAGGTGCATTTCTAATGCTTATAGGTAGTTTATTCCAAAGGCGAGCCCCACGAATAACAAACGACCTTTGCATTTTACACGTGCGGTGTGGCTGAATTTTTAGTACTGTTTTCCTTTCACGGAGTTTGGAATGTGTTGGTTGATCTTTGTCAATAAAATGGAAGAGATTAAGAAGATAGCGTGGAGCTTCATTACTGAATAGGCTGTAAAGCAGGTTACCCATGAAAAATTGTCTTCTTTTAGCAACGTTAAGAAATCCTGCTCTTTCTCTATACTGAGTAATATGTTCGCTTTTTGGGATGTTATAGATGAACCGAATGCAAGCATTAAGCGTACGTTCAAGCTTCGCATTAAGTTCATCAGTAACATCATCATATACAACACAGCCGTAGTCAAAGAAAGGAAGGATGAGGCTTTTAATTAGAAGGATACGCGTTGGAGTTGGAAGTGATTCTTTATTCCTGTTAAGCTGTTGGAGGACTCTAAAGGTTTTCCTCGAGATATCCGCAACTTGTTCATTCCAAGTAAGAGAGCGATTAAGGATATAGCCTAAATCTTTCACAGAATCCACAAAGGGGATAAGACGCCCATCGATCAAGAGAGGAGGCAAGGTTGCAATTGTTGCAAGTGAAGGAGAGGAAGAAGGTCATATGATTATAGCCTTAGTTTTAGCAGGGTTAAGAGTGAGACCATTTGTCGAGGCCCACTGCACCACCAAATCAATATCCTCCTGTACCTTTTGAAGCAAGCTCTTAAGAGTGGCAATAGGCCCAGAAAGGTAAAGCTTAAAGTCGTCAGCATATTTGTGATGGTTGCAATGACGAAGTTCACTACCAAGTTCAGAGGTATAAATATTAAACAAAGTGGGCGCAAGCGTGGATCCCTGAGGGACACCACTCATGACCTCCCCACAATCAGAACGCTCGCCATTGCTGATTTGTACTCTTTCAGAACGATTACTGAGATAAGATTCAAACCATTTGACAGCCATATTTGAGAGGTGAAGTGATTTGAGCCTATTCAATAGTAAATTATGGTTAACTGTATCAAACGCCTTAGAAAAGTCAAAAAGGACAACAACAGTTATTTCCCTTCTATCAATCGCCATTTTAAGGTCAGAAGTTACTTTAAGTGTAGCTGTAAGAGTACTATGCCTGGCACGAAACCCAGATTGCATTGGGTCCATTAAATTGTTAGATTCAATATGTGCAGTGAGTTGCTGATGGACAATGCGTTCGAAAGGTTTAGACAAGGCACAGAGGATGGATATCGGGCGGAAATCTTTGGGAGAGGTAGGGTTAGATATTTTAGGAATAGGGCGAATAATCGCCTCTTTCCAGGTATCAGGGAAGATTCCCACCTGTAGAGATGCGTTATAGATATGCAAGAGAATAGGACAAATCACTGGTAAAGATAAGCGGATCATTTTAATTGAGATACCATCAGAACCTTGAGCATTTGATTTTACCTCTGAGAGTTTTTTAATTAGGGTTTCTTGCGATATGTCAGAAAAGAATAATTGAGTATCATCAAAGGTTGCGGGAATTGAGGGCGAGAAAGGAGTGCTGTTTGCAAGGAGTGTGGATTTTGTGTTGAAGGCTGTTAAAAGATCTGCGGGGGGGAAATTGTTATCAGGAGCCAAGTGTTTTGGAGGAATAAGTCCAAGTCGTCTCAAGAGAAACCAGATGTTTTCATTTTTATTTCTGTTTTTAATAGCATTGTAATTATATTGGTTATATGAATCCCTGATTTTGGTTTGAACTAAGTTTCTCAATTTACGAAATTCGGCTTGAATAATACTATTATTTGTTCTTTTAGCCAATCTACGTTTTGGTATGATGGTGCATTTGTGTGAAGTATTTTCAAATGTTACACTTCCACATAGGTTGAAGTGTTTGCGCCGGTAGCTGTATCTTGGGCAGAGGCATCTCCGATTCTTTTGATATATCGGCTGCTTTTTCAGGAGACCGCTGGATGATTTTCTTGCAAAGGATGTAATTTGAATTCATGTAAGCAGCTCTTAGAGTCACTTACAGATTCTATCTCATATTCATAGTGTTGTCTGAGGTCAGCTTCTACGAAATTTTGAGCAATTCGTTGGACGTCACTAATACCGTACTTTTTAGATCGCTTCTTTTTAATGCAAGCGACAGAGGCTAATATTACTATTGAGATTCAAAAGAGAAAAAAATAGATAATACTTGATCCCAGGATTGTTAATAACATAATTCAACATAAAGCCCGCGAGTAAGTGTTCAATGATTTTTGCGGAATGCCTTGTGATCACTGAATGCCTCTAATTTTTTTCTCGACATCCTATAAAAATTATACACTATTTTAATCGGGAAGTTACGTCTTCTTTTGATTACATCATAAGCATTAATTCCGTGATATTAATTTTCTTTTTGTTGAGCACAACGACATGTGATACTTTTAATAGGTTTGAATGCAGAGTTGGCTCATAAATAAACTCTGCAGAATGTGAGTTCATTGAAAGACTGGTTAAAATTTAGGACTCTCTTTTCTATATATAGCCAGGAGCTTGCGTTAAGCGGCCTAGCCTTTTGATCATAGTACTTTTTCAATCTTTGCTTTGCGTCAATTAGATGAATTGCGGCGATGATTTAAATCTCGTCTAATCGGCGCAATAGTTTTGCAGATGGTCTTTGGATCGAAACGAGGTGGCTACCTATGCGGTTCTTCCGAAAAATGATTCGAAGGGAGTAAACTCCGTCACTTCATGAACCGAAGTGTTGTGCGCAAACATAGAAAATGGGAGCATTCTGTCCCAGTCGTCACCAGGGGCACCGTAGTGAGAGCAGAAGTGAGTAGCAATGGAATGGGTACCGCTATGCAATACTTGCTGAAGAGGTCCTGCATAGTTAGTATATGCCGGTTCCAATTCGAGGTTGTAGGGTTTATAAATTTAGGAAAGAACCCAATAAATACGGCATCTTCCGGACTAATAGTTGAAATTTATTTAAAATGAATCTCGAATCGATTACGTTTCGGAAACACAGCTGGTTTTCCTCATCAGATCTGCATAAAAAACGTATTGAAATTACAAAAACGAAGCAATATAATGTAATAAAAACAATGTATAGAAATATGAGAATAGTATACTTTAAAACAGTTTTAAAAAATTCCGAGTAGTTTCCTTAATGTGTGAGTTCCATATTATTCAAAAAATATGTAAAAATTTTATAGGAAGCACTAGAAAGCATATAATATAAGGTTAGCTTCGAAATACGTGAATAGTATAAAAGAAGTGTAAACAGATTATTTAATAGGAAAAGTAAGTAACTGGTTTCGTACCTGTAGCAAGATTGGAAAATTTTTGATTTATGTAATGAAACCATTGTTTTAAACGGTGATAAACGACAAGTAAAGGTTTAGTGCAGACGGAGCAAGTATACTATTTTTGTGACAGTTTGTTTCTAAATTATTATATGTTTTTTTAAATTCAAATTTTTAGTATTGGTATTTAAGATGAATTTAGAGAGTTTTTTATTTAGTTATCAATTTAACAATGTTATTATAAGATGTACTTAAATAATCTAAATCGGTAACTAAATTCATGCAGGTTTCGGCTTCTTTTTTAATCAAAACCATCTCAGTAAAAGCCCGTTTATATCCATTAGGTTCAATATGCAAAATTTCTACCTCATTCTATTTTATAAAACTAGAGTCACCTCGGTGTCCTTGCGCTAAATGTTGACTTATAACTTTATGATATTTTTCATCGAATCTGATGTTATTCTTACGTTTTTTAACTCTGATTTGTAGCGGACGTTTCGATTGGCCAATGTAAGCTTTCCAACAACGACAGGAAATTCTGCATATAACATTTCGTTGGTTCAAAGTGTCAGGTCTGTCTTTCCCTAATTTAACAAATTTGTCAAGTTTAGTATCAACTCTAAAGACAGTTCTAATACTATCGGTTTCATTCAGAAGTCTTTTAATGTTATGTGAAATTTGGCCTAGAAAGGATATTGATATAATTGTTTTTGAGTTTTTATTAGTATTGTCAATATTATTATTGTCGTTAGTGTTGTTATTTTTTGTCTGTAGTTTAATTAGTCTTTTGTAAATGTGCTTATCAATCAAACTGGTTAAATAGTTATTATAGAATAATAGGTTTTGAACTAGTTCTAAATTTTTTGAGTGAAAAGAAACGTCTGCTAAAAGAATGGCAGAATCAACAAGATTTTTGATAATTCCAATTATATGCTGTATGGGATGATTATAAAAATAGTTAAAATATCTTCCTGAATAAGCTTTGTTGCGGAACCAATTAGTTTTTATAATATTGTTTCCAGATCTTATTATTTCTAAATTTAAAAATCCAATTGAATTGTTTTCTTCTTTTTCGATTGAAAATTGTAGTCTATTGTGATAGGAATTAAAAAGTGAAACGATCAAATCTATTTTATCCTCGGGAATAATTAAAAAGGAGTAATCAACATAACGCACATATATTGGAATTTCAAAATTGATTCGATTAAATACTTCTAATTCCAAATCTTGCATGACAATTTCTGATAGAATAGCCGAGATCAGTAAACTCATAGGCATACCATATGTTTGCTGGTAAAACTTATTGTGAAATTTAAAAAAGGTGTTATTCATAAGAAATCAAATGCCTTCCTTGAAATAGTCGAAAGGAATTTTATTATTTTTCTTTATGTAATTTTATCTAGTTTCTATGCTTTTCAAAACAAGTTCAATGGAATTTTTTATGTTATAAGGATAAGATGGTAAGAAATCGGAAATAATGTTGCTAAAAATCGTGGCTAAGTGATAAGTAGGTGTGCCTATGGAACATACAACTGGTCTGAGAGGACAATTTTGTTTATGTATTTTTGGAAGTCCATATAGTCTAGCAATGTTAGTATTTACCGTAAGTAAATCTGCTCTCTTCGTGCTAGGATTTAGAAAACCACTTGTCCTCCAACCATCTACCATTTTAAAAGTATCCATTTGCGAAAAATTCAAAGGGTTATAATTAATTTTTTTATATGTTTTTGTATCATTTAATAAAGTATTCATTTTATTAGTGTAATCTTGGCGACACGTCACTGTGGTTACATTGCCCTTATCGGCTTTGCTTACCAAAATCCTGTCTTTGTTTTTGCTCATAAAACTATTGGTTAAGTTTATTTTATTTGCAATTATTCTGTCTATGTCTGAGTTTGTCTACAGTGTCAACTGACACTTTGTCAAATACGCCAATGGGTGTGTAGTTGTTTATTTTGTCCCGCAGGCTGGGCCATGTGCATCGTTCTTGGACCCGCCTATTCGGTTTTGTCATGTCCTCGTGTCGTCCTGCTAGATTCTCGTGAAATTTGATTATTATTTCTTGTCTTAAGTCCTCCGGGGGCTTTTACATTATACCATGTATCGACCATTATTGATGGTCAAGACTTGTCCCTTCTGTGGTCGGCTTTCTCACAGGTCTTAGAGATCAAGATGTTTGGTAGCCAACATGAGCTTGGCGATTGAATTCGCAGGTCAGTGGCTCTTTCCAATGACGGTTTTTGTTAGAATCTTCAGTTTTATGTAAGGAGATTTCTTAGAATCCTTCTTTTTCGTTCTTGGGTGTACGTGTATCTATATGGGGTACCTTAAGTTTCAGTTTTGAAACCGGTGATAGCAATTTTAATACAGGTTCCTATATCTGATGAGAATTAATTTCTTCGGGAACGCCCGTGAAACGGTCCTAGAAACACAGCGACAAAACAGCGTTGTTTTGTCGTTGAGATTCTAGGAACGTTATACGGTTAAAGTTTGCATGGCCCTCTGGGTGAGATGGCTTATTCAATTCGGCGGCCTGCTACAATGACTTTCGATTTTCTTCGAAAGCCTTTAGGATACTGTTCACTTCCAGCGTGAATCCGTCATCACAAAATTATCTGCCTGAATCGGCCGTCTAGGTTTAGAACTGGCCATGTCTTCGTTCTGGGATTCAGCTGATGTCCTGATTGGGCTTTGGGACTTTTGTCCGTTTCGTTGGTAGTTGGGCTCGCAGGTGGCATGGGCAAAGTAATCAGTTTCGTTTTACCAAGTTTGAACTGACCAGATCTCACGATGGTCGGATTTTTCTGAGCTACCGCGAGGGGTTGTGAGTCCTTCAGCACGATGGAGGGTGCTTTGACAAGCTGGATTTTTAGTACATCATCGTTGGCTTCCTCATCGAGCACTGGATTTTGAGACAGGGCCTCAACCGGTCGATTTAGTTTGCCTATCTCATATTTGAATATAAAATCCCAGTGTTTTAATTTTACTCGTCACTTTAGAAATCTGGTGCCCAGGTCCTCAACATAGAGCATCCGATAAACGGGCTGGTGACTGCATAATTATATGATTTTTCTTTCGTGAAGGTAGACCCGGAAATGCTGAACACCTTATCGTATGAAGCTTATATCACAAGCGCTCACAGCCCTTGATTAGTTGATAGACATGTCCATCTTGTCTCTTTCTTGTGATAGGATGGGTCCCACAGCATATTCCGAGGCATCTGTGGTGAGTTTAAGTTTTTTGTGGAAATCCGAATATTGAAGGAAAGGCCCTCGACAAAGGTAATTTAGTAATTCATGAAAACTTCAGTAATGCTCATTTTCCCATCACCATTAAATATTTCGCT
Source organism: Andricus coriarius (assembly GCA_932066315.1). Taxonomy (NCBI): domain Eukaryota; kingdom Metazoa; phylum Arthropoda; class Insecta; order Hymenoptera; family Cynipidae; genus Andricus; species Andricus coriarius. Next base: position 2,418 of record CAKNWT010100661.1, on the reverse strand, counting down.
TGATGAGATCATTCAAAGGCTGAAATAACTTGGCGTAGTCTTGAATGAATCGCCTATAATAACCAGATAGTCCTGCAGATTGACAGGCAGCTGTTAGCTTGAAGGGAGTGGGTGCATTTTTAATCGCCCTCATCTTTGATGAGTTAGGTTTAACTTGATTCCGTCCAAATATGTGAAGTAGATATACCACGTCTATTCGCCAGATGTCACATTTATCTAGCTGCAACTTCAGCATTGCTTGCCGGAAGCGTGTGAAAAGGCGTTTTGCCATCGTCTCGTGCTTCTTAAGCGTTCCTGAGACCAGCACTACGTCGTCAAGATATATGAAGACCTCTGTACGATGCATTCCTTTCAATACTTCGTCCATTAGAAGTTGAATACTTTACTGGGCATTTTTTATGCGCATTGGCATTCGGAGGTACTCAAACTGACCTTGAGGCGTAGAGAAGGCTGTTCGTCTCGATCGAGAGGGCACGGTTGAACTTGGTGGTGTCCGCCTGCGAGATCGAAAAGGAGAAGTACTGGGTCTTCCGCAGATGGTCCAGTATTTCTGCAATATTTGGCAAGGGGTATGCACCTCTTATAAATTGTTCAATGCGCGCCCTATAATCGATGCCAACCCTGTACGTTTCGTTTTCTGTGGCATCAGGTTTCCCAGAGATACATCTTCGTCAGAATCTTGAGCAGGTCGATATTTTTTTCGCTACATTTTTTTTCTTTATCGGTTGAATGATAAAGGGATAAACTGTTAAACACTCACTCCGCGCGTGTTTGCTTCTTCTTAGCCACATCTTCATTCGATTCCGTTGGCTCTGAATTCGGAGATTCTTCCCTTTGAATATTATATTATTTAAAGGGGATGATTCCTAGAGGGAGAAGGTTTATCTCGACTACGACTTCAGTAGTGTTGATTACTAATGCACGGAACTTTCCCTTTTTATTTGTTTATGCAGCTTCACCAAATTATATTCTGTCGAGAGACTTGATACGGCATAAAAAACGGTTTAACTGCCGATTTTAATCTTATATGTCTTCCTTGGATTCTCCGTCTACAGGCGCAATTGGTGTCACCCGGTTAGAGACCGTGATAATAGTATTGAGTTCAGAGGACTTACCATAGAACTCTTATTTTGACTTCTTCCTATCGGAGAAAGGTTCGGTCCAGAATTCCATCTGTAGAGATAGAGAAATTATTTCTTGGCACGTAGAAATGCGCCGGGGCCCCTTAAACCCAAATTTCGAGTGCGCCTATGTTCTGCAATCCGTGATCGTTTATTCCATACACCTTAGTAAGTTTGTATTGCGGCATTACGAGTTCTTCTTGTACCGCTTAAAGTTGTATCATATTGACCCCTGATCATGGATGACTACTGGAGAATCTTCTAGTTGTTTCCATGTTCGGAATCACCTGTACACTTCACCAGATACTTCACAGTTCGTGGACGCCCCTGAGACTTGGAGCTCGTCGTGGTAATCTGCTGATGAACTAGATTGAAGTTTAAATTTTTCTGGCTGTTGCTGCCGGATAGCAGGTATGGGAAAAGCGGGTAGGGATAGCTAGGATGGTATTCAGGGATTTTCTGAAACATTGACTGGCTTATTTCGTCTTATCCGTTTTATTTATCACATCCAAGGAGGGTTGTGCTACCCTATAGGTGGGGACCGACATCTCTGAAGTAGAGTTATACTTCTTCACTTCTTTCACATGTTAAGCAAACTCGTATGCTTCCGCTAGGTCCTTCAAAGGATTCGCATCCGCGAAGTTCACCACATCGTCCGGAAATGGTGACCTTCTCGTAATTCATGATTTCCTGGAAAAGCTATTAAAAGCTCTCCGCAGGTGCAAAAAGTGTCTTTAAATGGTTAAA
>CAKNWT010100642.1:401-14276 GCA_932066315.1 Andricus coriarius | reverse complement strand
TACGAACACATAACCTCATACAGACATAGGGCTGGTCTGCTTAATGTTGCCAAGAGAAGACAATTTTTTATGGGTAATATGCTCTATACTCTTTTTAAGAACAAAGCTCCTGAGTATCTATTTAACCTTTTCCAATTTGTAGACAGAGAACTTCCAGCACAGTCTAAGCTTCGTAAAAGACATAAAATCCTTAGGATTCCTTTTCACAGAACATGTCAGCTTCAAAGATCATTTATAGTAAGAGGTGCCCGGTTATGGAATAAAGTTCCATACGATATTAGAAATGCACCTTCCCTGTATCATTTTAAGAATCTTTTTTTCAAATATCTTTACAATACTCCTAATCCAACTCTTGAAATTACTCACTGGTAAACTATCACTTTAAGTTCTTGGATATTTCATTTGCGAATCTCTATCTTCATAAACTTTTGTAAATATTTATTTCTTGTGTACACAGTTTTTCATTCTTCATTTCACCTCAACATGCACAGAGAGCTACTAATTAATTAATCCCTCAATCTCAATTACTATGCAATAATCTAATACCTAAAATGATACTTACTCTGAGGTAATATCCTGTTCCTTAGAGGGCTATTTAGCCCTAGGGACTTTCTTGAATAAATACAAATACAAATACAAATAATGTGTCCCCTAAGGATTAACATGATCTCCATTTCTTACAAGACCATCTACAAACTTTACATTGTCTTATCCTTACTATTTACAAATAATTACAACTATTTACATCAATTCTTATACCTGCCTCCTTAATTCTATACTCATATAGCGCAATTTTACTATCGGAAGAGTGAGTGAGCAGTCGAAAGCGAGAGGGCAGGTAGAGCGAGCGCATCCACATCTTAATCTATTTATACTATTACATAATAACTACTTACAGATCTTAAAGCTCCTAATAAATGCGACTTCCGTTTCCTTTTTCCTTCACTTTCAGATCTTTAGACTCCCTCCGAATCCCTCACCCACTCTTCACTCATTCCATCCTCCTCTAGAATCTTTACCACATTCTCGTGCCAGCTTCCTTTATCTTCCATTCCTCTCCCACATCCTTACCATACATGCTCCCATGTTTTCTCCTCCCATTCACATATTCTGCACTTTCTGTTCTCTTCCCGATCTAAATCTTGCTATTCTGGTCCATCTTCTCTCTCCCCCTCCCTTTTCTAAATAGTTTGGTACTCCTTACTTTTTTATCATCTTATACCATTTATTGTATTTTGATTTCTCAATCATTCTAGCGCTTCCTGTAATTTCCGCCATACTCCTTCACATCTATAACTCTTCCCTTCAGGGGAAATTTTTCCCTGATCTATGGAAAAATGCGCTGATTCGCCCTATTCCTAAGGTTTCTAGTCCCTCTTCTCCTAATGATTCCCGGCCTATTTCGATACTTTGTGCTATGTCTAAGCCGCTAGAACGTATTGTGCATTCGTAACTTACGAGTTACCTAGATGCCAATAGGCTACTCGATCCGCTACAATCGGTCTTTCGGGCTAAGCACAGTGCATTAACAGCCTCCCTAAAAGTTACTTCAAACTTTAAAATCGCTATCGAAAAGAAGGAAGTAACTATAGTTGTTTTATTTGATTTTTTTAAAGCTTTCAAAACTGTTTATCACAAGCTACTTTTAAATAAACTTAGTAATTTTAACCTATCCAGTACTACAATTGCGTGGTTCGAATCCGACTTAAAAAACCGTACTCTACAAGTGTTTAATGATAAAAGTGAATTGTCCGATTGGGTGGGGGTTGAGAGTGGAGTCCCCCAGGGCTCCACTATGCCCCCCTCCTTTTCAGCCTGTACACCTGTGACCTTGGTAGTGATCTTGAGCATTGTAATTACCACAAATACGCGGACGATTTTAAACTGTATGTCTCTGGTCCTATCTCTTTCATTAACAGTTTGATCGCGAGAGTTCAGAAGAATATTTATATCGTGAATCAATGGGCAATAAACAATAGCTTAACTCTGAACCCTTCAAAAACTAAAGCAATTATGATTGGACAGTCCTCTTCCCCGTCCACTGCTACCATTCCTCAGCTTAGGGTTGATGGCCTTGACATTGCCTTCGTTGATTCCGTGAGGGATTCAGGGTACATCCTCAACCGTACTCTCTCTTGGAAATAGCAAATTCTTGAAATCTCGAGGAATACCTTTAGAGTACACCAACAGCTTAAATGCAACAAGGAATTCTTGCCGAATTGAACTCGGATTCTACTTGTTTAGAGTCTTATGCTCCCGTTTTTTGATTATGAGAGTATTATGTACAATGATATCAGAGATGAACTAAATTCTAAACTCAAGCGAGCACTTAATGCCTGCATACGATTTATCTATGACGTACCGAAGTGTTAACACATTACTCTTTATTGGCAATGGGTGGGATTTATTAATGCGGCCAACAGAAGACAATTTTTGATGGGCTATCTAATTTACAATCTCTTTTATAACCAAACCCCTCAATATCTTCTAGATCTTTTTGAAAATAGAACTGTGACTTTACCTGCTCAGTCTAGGCTATCCTTTATGGTGATGGGAACGCGTCTTTGGAATGAAATACCTGAATCAATCAGGAATGCATCTTGGCATTATCACTTTAAAAAGCTATTTTTTAACTTTTGATTTAGCACTGATAATTCCACTCTCGAATTTTCGCACTGGTGAATTGTTTATTTTTAATTTATTTAACTCTTAGTGACTTTTAACGCCGTATTATTATAACGCCCTAATATTATAACAATTAAATCTTTGCAATTCGATCCATGGTTTATATCAGTTATCTAACAATTAAGTCTAAGTTCTCTAATGATATACGTTTTGCCAACCACTAGCTTATAATAATTTTTCTACGTTCCAAAGCAACGTACAATAATGTGCAAATAATTTTACAGGGAAATAAGAAATATATTTTTAATATATGATGGTTTGAAGTTGAATAGAAAATTTCCTTATTTCCTCTTCAAATTCATCACTGCGTTCATCTGCAATTTTGACAGTGTCTTCTGCATCCGTATTATGTTCTTCAGGTATTTTATCATCTTCTTCAGATTTCTATCATCTTCTTAAACGTTCTCCGCATTACCACTGCAATTTTCCATTGTTCTCTCATCTTCTGGACTTTCGCCTTCAGAACTAATTATTTCTTTCGATTTATTTTTCGCTTGGTTATTTTTTTGCTTCTTTTTGCGTTTCTGGGTTTTCCTTGAACCACGATTCAAGCGCGCTTTTTTGGCCAACATATTTCCCAAGTGAGCAGAATGTCTGCTCTGTCGTCCTCGAACATTTGACGAAAACGCATCCAGTGCGCCGAAATTTCTGAAAGAAGAGTATATCTATGTATTTTATTTATCACTTCAAAATCACTTAAAAGACCAGCTCTAAATTTCAAAGAACCCCAAATTAAAAAATATCCCTTTACAATTCTGTTGAATTATATTGAATTTTCATAAATTCTTTTGAAATATCATAATTTCTTTTGAATAACCTTGAATTCTATTGAATTTCCTTAAATTCTTTTGAATGCCCCTCAATTTTTTTTAATTTATATAGATTCCTTCGAATGCCTAAGAAATTCTAATTAACTTGAATAATAAATTATTCAAAAAGCATTTTGCAATAAATTAGAGCCACAACTTAAAAGTGTTCTGAATTTCAAAACGCCCTAAATTAAAAAGTGTTTTTGATGACCCTAATTAGGGTCATTTTAAATTACCCCAAATTTAAAAGCGGCCTGGAAATAAGAATAAGCTTAAATTGACATTATTAGAAAATTAATTTAAAAGTGTTCCTAATTATAAAAGGACCAAAAATCCAAATCCTCTGTAATTTTTTCTCAATTCAGTTCAAAAAGCGCTAAACTTTTGAAATATTTAGAATTGTTCATTTTTCAACGGTGAAAGCGACTGGATGTTTCAACAAAATTTCTGTTGCAAAAACCTTTTTTTAAGCGGCCCCTATCCAAATTTCGCCCCCGGGCTGTTACCGTCAACTAACAGGTTTCTATCCGGTATCATATAATATTTGACCCGATTCATTAATGGCTTGTAACTGGTTCCTCAAAATATTTCTACCAGGTTCTTAAACGGCCCCTATCCAAATTTCGTCCACAGTTTGTTACAGTCAGTCAACCGGTTTCTATCCGAAATTATGTGATATGGGTACCCGAATTGTAACTGGGCTCATACAATACTCTTAGGTAGATCTTATTTGATTCCTACCCTAAATGTATCCGTCTTCTATCTCCGCTGTATACCCGGCACTTAATCGGGTTCTATCTAAAAACATATGTTTGTGCGAGGTGCCTACGCGGTCCTTATCCGAAATTTAGAAGGCTTTGGTTCTTATCCATATCTTAATATATTTCTCACTTGGTTTCACCAACAAATTGCGTCTCTTATATCTAGACATGTACGAAAACATAATCGCAATAAATTATTATTTCTTTTGATCTATAAAATTAATAATTTGATGGATTATAGGAAAAGTTAAATCAATTCTTATGTTTTGCCTGGGACGTTACACATCAAATCCAAAAGAAAGGTCAAGAACTTTCTTGAAGACCATTGTATTGCTGCGTAATTTGAAGCGCTATGTCCGAATTTGAGGTCATAATAGCACCTTATCTGATTATTTTAGCGCCTAATCTCAAACAACTTTATTTTCGAGTATGCAAATAACGTTTTTGGATGATGTGTCCCAAATTTACCGAACAAAGTGCTATTTTGACCTCAAATTGAGATTCACCGCCCCAAAATACATTAAAATACAATGTTGCCCGAAAATTTTCTTGAACTTTTTGTTTAGCTATGTTCACAAAAAAAGCAAAAAGAAAAGGTCAAGAAATTTTTCAGAAGCCATTGTAGTCCTACGTATGTTGAGGCTCTAAACCCGAATTCCAAGTCAAAACAGCTGAAAATGACGATGAAGGTAATGTTAATGAAGGAGATAATAATGATGATTTTTTTTACGAGGGCTGGTGGAAAATGTTCAAGAACACACCGTGAAGGGTCCCTAATTCTCGGTAGTGTGAGAATTTCAGTCGCATCACTACAATGACCCTGACATACATAATATTTAATTATACAATATACAAAATCATTGTTGTCATTATAATATTCCCACCAAGGGACCCACTAAAAACCACCAGCCTTTCTTCTTGGCAGCGATCCCCCCGAACAGTTTTCGCATCACTTCAAGGGGAGCCGTTTTCTTCGCTGTTGGAAGTGCCTGCTGGTTTTCTTATCTTCTGGCGATTTTTTCTGCCTTTGTCCTCCTGTAGCGACTTTTATGTTTCAACCGAGATGTACGCATCGTCTTGAGCAACGCGACATCTAACATATCGGGCTCGTGGGCCTTCGACATCTTGGTTGGGTGCATCTGGTTTGGGCTGTCACTTGGGGGGCTTCATCAGCGGGGCTGCCTCCCTGAAAGATGCGCATCTCATCGTCCCTGGAAGATGGTCAGTCCGGGGCTTTCCTTACTTTTCAGCGCAGAGTAAGCACTTGAGAGTGTGTACACACTCCGCAGACCTGTGTCCCTCCTTGCCTCACCTTCAGCATCCTCTTGTGCGATCAGGACCTTTGCAACTCGCTGACATATGGCCGAATCCGAGGCAGCGGTAGCATAAGATGGCCTTCATCTTTTACTAGTATTGTTTCTGAAAGTTTAGTTGGACTGCAAAAAGGCTAGACGCGCTTACCGGCAGTCGAAACCTTTTCTAAGGTTTAGATAACAACACGTAAAGGCGATTACCTGAACGAGTCCAAATTAAATATTTTCGTTAAAAATACTGGTTAATAGGAAAAATGTTTCCTTTTAATTAAAGTTCTAATTGGAGTTGCAAAGAGGCTAGATGCTCTCACCGCCAGTCGAAACATTTTCTAAGATTCAAGTGACAACGCGTAAAGGCGATTTCTTGAATGGATTCGATTTACCAATTTTGACCAGAAGATATATCTCTAATAAAAGTCCAAAAGAAGCTAAAGAATTTTTAAATAGTGTTTTGACTGAAATTTTAATCCGAATTGCAAAAAGGCCAGACGCGTTTACTGGCAGGCGAATCCTTTTCTAAGGTTCAGGTGACAACGCATAAAGGCGGTTACCTGAACGAGTCCGAATTAAACGTTTTTGTTAGAAGTACTGATTATTAATGAAAGTATTGGTTGAACTTCCAATTTGAGTTGCAAAAAGTCTAGACGCCCTTGCCGGCAGTCGAAACCTTTTCTAAGGTTCATGTAACAACGCGTAAAGGCGATTACCTGAATGGAGTCAAATTACCAATTCCAGCCAGAAGTAGTGATTATAAAAATATTAAGTCAATTGCTAAACCTATTTTTAACAAAAATCGCAAGTATGTCGTTATATCCACCAAAAAAGCATCCTTTACCTCGACCGAGGTAGAAAAGCTTAAAAACTACAGAAACAAATGAAGCTGCGGGAGGCTGCCGAAAAGTTCTTGGATACTAAAATCCTCGTTCACGAATTCAAAAATGTAGGTCTCCCTTCCGGCGAGGCGGAAACCATCCCTGTAAATTTCCGATTCACAGATCCCCCTCTCCCTAGAAAGAAGGATACCAGGGAGTCGATAAGGAGAAGCTACAAGTGACGATAAGATATCAACATCCGCCTAATGAATCAGATTCAATAGAAAGTGTAGTGTCGTGATCAATGGTGTAACATGGGAATGAAGTCCCTAAAAAGTGCTGGTATGGATGAATGGATGGATGTTATAAATTGACGATAGTAACAGACATTTAAGGACTGTCATGTGAACAGATGTAATTACAGGCGTATCATATGCAAATTATAGCGATGTTCATTTGGAACTGTTACTCAAGGACTATAAAAATTAATTATACGGCCTAGGAGGAGAAAAGATCTCTGACACTGGTAATAATCAGGGACAATCATTTCTAATCCAGGGCTGGTTTGTTACGGCAGACCCTATGGCCGCGATCTTCCCTCCGACCCCCTTAATCTCTAGCTCCGTATACAATCATAGGGGTTACCGCTCGTTGGAGCGAGAGAGCGAGCTATACTTATAATATCGCGTGCCACTTCTCTTATATTCATGCTCTCCTGACACCACTGAGTCCCAAACTGATTCCAAAATAATAAATAAAATTATAATTATTAATAAAAACTAAAAGTCGATTAACATAGAAGCTTTGGTAACTTTCGAAGCATTTATCTGTACATTTTGGAAACGATCAAACAAGATGACATTGACTTTGGTCTTTGACAATATTTAATTATTCTTTTCGAGCGCCCGCTAGAAAACGGTTAGGACCGGTTAAAATGCTCACCAGTGTCAAGTGCCTTCTAGAAACCGATCAGAGACCAGTTAGAAGCTAACTTTTTGTCTTTGACAATATTTAATTTCGTTTTTCGATCGTCGGGTAGCACCCGCTTAGGATCATTTGAAAGACACACGAGTATAAACTGCCTTCTAGGAACTGGTTACAGAACAGTTAGAAAATAACTTTAGTCCTTAATAACATTCAATTTTTGGTCTCAAATTTCGGGTAGACCCGGATAGGACCGGTTAGAACACATGCCAGTGTCATGTGCCTTTTAGGAACCGGTTAGAGCCAGGTTAGAAGCTAACTTTGGTCTTTGACAATATTTAATTTCTCTTCTAGATCGCCGGATAGAACCTCGTTATGACCGGTCAGAGGACTCACTAGTATCAACTGCCTTCTAGGATCCAATTAGAGACCAGTTAGAAACTAACTTTAGTCCTTGATAATATTTAATTTCTGTTCACAAGTTTCGGGTAGATCCCAGTTAGGTCCGGTTAGAACACACATCAATGTCAACAGCCTTTTTGGATCCGGTTATAGACCAGTTAGAAGCTAAGTTTAGTTTTGACAATATTTAACTCCTCTTTTCGATCGCCGGATAGAAACCGATTAGGACCGGTTAAAATACACACCGGTATCAAGTGCCTTTTAGGAACTGGTGAGAGACCATTTAGAAACTAATTTCATTCTTTGACAATATTTGAATACTTTTCCCAAATTCCTTGTAGAACCTGGTTAGGTCCGATTAGAACACACATCAGTGTCAATTGCCTTTTAGGAACCAGTTGCCGATTAGTTACAAGCTAACTTTTGTCTTTCACAATATTTAATTTACCTTGTCGATCACCTGATAGAACCCGGTTTGGACTGGTTAAAAGACACACCAGCATCAAGTGCCTTTTAGGAACCGGTAAGTGACCAGTTAGAAACTAACGTCATTCTTTGACTATATTTAATTTCTGTTCCCAAATTTCAAGTAGAACCCGGTTCGGACCAGTTTGAACACACACTAGTGTCAAGTGCCTTTTGGGAACCGGCTAGAGTCCAGTTGGAAGCTACATTTTGTATTTGACAATATTTAATTTCTCTTCTTGATCACCCGATGGATCCCGGTTGGGAGCGGTTAAAAGACACACCAGTAACAAGTGCCTTTTAGGATCCAGTTATAGACCAGTTAGAAGCTAACTTTGGTCTTTGACAATATTTAAGTTCTCTTTTCGATCGCCAAATAGAAGCCGGTTAGGACTGGTCACATCTAAATTGTTTAAATATAAGTTAATTAGTTTTTTGTGTACCTATGTACCGTTTTCTAGTTTGAAATAATTTATATTCCATTCTCCGATGCTTTTACCTTTATGATTTTTTAATTCGTAGATTGTTGGGGAAATTTTTTTTTTAATAATAAAAGGACCTTCATACTGGTCGTATAACTTACCTGCCTTTTCATCCGCTTTGTTAGACAGTTTGGTTACCTTTTTTAGAACCCTATCACCTATTCCAAATTCTACCGGTCTTCTTCTTAAATTGTAATTGCTGACTTGTCTATTATTTGACTAATCTGAATTTTGCTGAACTTCCTCTTTAATAATTTGTAGCCTTCTCAATTTTTCCGTCCACTTATCTACGCTTTGAAACTCGATTTCGCTATCTTTTTCTATATTTTTTTTGAGCGATTGAGGTGGTTCTAGTTCGCGACCTAAATTTAAGAATGCGGGGGTAAATTGCGTCGACGAATTTTTGCTAGTATTTATTGCAAACTACAAATGATCTATGTGTTTGTCCCAGGTGGAATGATCGTTATCTAGACAGGTTTTAATAATTTGCTTATTTGTCCTATTTTAACGTTCGCATGGGGGTTATATTTTGGTGTTTTGGTGTTTTGGTATGTCTGATACCGAATTTTCCTGCTAAATTTCTTAACGTTTTGTTGAGAAATTTCGTGCCATTATCGGTGTGGAGAATCCTAGGTGTTCCCCAACGCGAAATGACACGTTTGTGAAATTCCGACTCTATTGCGATCCCGTTAGCTTTTTTTATCGGGATTATCTCTACCCCGTTTTTGAATAGTCTACAAAAACTAATAAATATTGATTCTTTCTCTTTTTTGAAATCGGTAACGGACCCATGATATCTGCAGTGATCATGGTCCATGGTTCTTCCACGATTCTTTTTCCTGTTAGCCCTACTTTCGTAATTTTTTAGGTACAACGAGTTCCTAGGGGTAAGAGGGGCCTGGTAAGAGAGTAGATTATAGTGGGTCAGTTTTGTAAAAATAGAGTTGCGAATCTTTCATTCGCCATTTTTCGTGATCTTCCGGTCTTTTTGTCACTTGTCTGATTTTAGTAGAGTACCAGTCATCTGTTTTGTCGCTAACGTCCGCTTTTGGTTTCTCTACTATACAAGCTAACACAAATGCTATATTTTTTGCTGATTCTCCGGATTTCGAAAGAGCATCAGGGACGAAATTTGAACTACCTTTTCGATATATGACTTTGTAGTCATATTCTAATAATTCCAATGCCCATCTGGCTAATCGACCAGTGGGATTTTTCAGGTTACGGAGCCACTTTAACTCAAGTGGTCCGTGATTATTTAAGGCTGTAACCTTCTAAATATGGCCTAAATTTTTGCATGGCCCAAACTACCGCTAGGCATTCCTTTTCGGATATGTCGTCTAAATAACAAAAAACGTTTGGTTTGAAGTCTGGAGTAACAGTTTTGTCCATAAGTCTCTGGAAAGTGGCTGGAGAATTGGTTAAACCAAATGACATCCTTTTAAATTAATACATGCCTTTTCCAGGCAATATGAATGCTGTTATTGGCTTTGAGTTTTCTTCCAATGGTATTTGTAAATAAGTTAACTTTAAATCAATTTTGAGATGAATTTTGCTGATATTATAGTGACCAGTATTTCTGTCATGAGTGGGATTGGGTAGAGGTCTTTTTTAGTAACATTATTAACCTTTCTGAAATCCAAACAGAATCAATAGTCTTTCCCTGGTTTTTTCATCATGACTTTAGGGTTGGACCAATCCGAACAAGAGGGTTCTATTATGACCTGCTCTAATAGTTAATCAACTGTTTAATAAATTACTTCTTTAATTTTTGGGCTCACGTGGTAATATCGCTGTTTAATGGGATCGTGACCTTCGACGTCGATTTTATGTTTCGTTAAATGAATCGCCCTATGTTCTTTTCCCTGTTGCATTTTAATTTTATTTTCGAAAAGCTTTTTGAATTGGGATTGTTGGCTTTCGTTAAGCTCAACAATACCCTCATAAATTTCTGGCGAACTATCGTTTTGCTCGTACATTTTTCCTAAGTTATCCGAAATGTTATGTAATTTTATTGCTTTGTTTATAACATTAATCCATTCATTTTCATTTGCAGTTTTCCTTATCTCATTTGCTTTTTGAGATTTCTTTCCCATTTTATTTTCATCAGTAACGTTTTTATTATTCCAAAGGTTATTGTCGCTATCCTTATATTTTTCCTCGTATATTTTATTATAAAAAATGTTTCCTAACTCATTCACTTTATTTTGCTTCCTAATTCTAAGTTTACCTAGATTAGATGAGTCTTCTATGCTTGAGTCGTCGCTAGTGTCTTCAGTGGGGATGATCTCTAGGGGTCGGAATTTGTTGCTCGTGGGGGTGCTTATTAAGCTTGGGATATTTTTCGTAGGGTTTGTTATAGGAGCTTGGGCGTTTTTGGTTTTTTGGGATTCGTTAGGATTGATAGGTACTTGAGGGATTTCGCTAGCTTTTAAAGTTGGTTTACTCTTGTTAGGCTCCCTTGTACTTTTGAGGTTAATACTACCTCCGAATTTGGATTTCCTATCTTTATGATTTTCTCTTTTTACCCTAATTGTTTACCATTAACATTGGGATTTTTAATTTCCTTGTTTTTAGACTCATAATTGAGGGTTATCCGTAAGGCTTTTAGCATGTCCGTGCTTAAAATTTCGCAAGACGGGTTTAAAAATTGAATATTTAGAATTCTGGATTTTTTCCAGCAATTCCTTGCCAGCGTACGAATGTGTGGCACCTGTGTCTACCAAAATTCGAAATAAGTTACCCTTGAATTTTGTCATTCGATGAAAACGTGTTTCCGTTATTTCATCTTCATCCGAATTAAGTATTTCTGCCGGTTCGGTAATAGGTTGTAATATTTTTTTTCCTAGTACCCGCCCTTCCAGTTTCCCTGGTTGTATGTCAAATAAGGGCATTCTCTTTTAAGATGACCCGTTAATCCGCAATGGTAGCAGTCTCTGTTATTTGTGTTTTCATTCGTCTTTGTATTTGAGTCCTGTTGTTTGTCTAAGTTAGAATTTGTCCTGTCTTGTGAGTCATTGTTTATTATTGTTACCCAGTTTTTGGTTTTTGTTTCCGTAGTTCAATATTTGGAAATTTTGTTTGTGATTATTTCCTGAATTCTTTTCCGTATTTTCTGTAGGGAATTCGATAATTGGGTTACTTTAACCTTGATTTTGCCCTAATGACACTTGATTAAACGTTGGTAAAATTTTGTGGTAGGGTTTATATAGATATCTGTATCTATTGTTTTGGAATTTGGGTTGGTGATTTGGTTGACATGTAGGTTGAGAATTTGATCGGATACCAGATGGGAATGTAGATCTGAAGTAAGGTCTGATATCCGTTTTTGTTATTATTTTGACCATTATTATTTTCCTTTCTGTCATCATTATTATTTTCTAGATTATTTTTATCCCCAATACTGTTATAAAGTTTTTCTTCTATTTTGTCCCCTATTTTTGGTTCGGTAATGTGTAAAACTTGACCTCGAATTTTTGACTTTGGCATATGTTGTTTTACGTAATTCGCATTCTAAATTTTTTCTAGGGTAGAATTTAGTAAAAAGTTTTCTGATTTCCGTGAAATACGAATGGATGGCTTGGTTTCTTTTTTGGTTAAAAAATTTAATTTTTTGCCTAATTTCCTCAGATAATCTTTCGACGATATACGCATTTTTAAAATACACCAGGATCAAAAGACTTTTAGGAATTGGTTAGAGACCATTTAGAAACTAACTTCAGTCTTTGACAATATTTAATTTCTGTTCCTGAATTCCGGGTAGAACCCGGCTAGGAACGAACAGAACACACGCCAGTGTCAAGTGCCTTTTAGGAACCGGTTAGAGAACGGTTAGAAACTAACTTTATTCTCTGAGAATATTTAATTTCTCTTTTCGATCGCCGGATAGAACCCGGTTAGGGCAGGTTAAAAGGCTCACCCGTATACACTGCCTTCTAGGAACCAGTGACAGACCAGTTTGAAACTAACATCAGTCTTTAAAAAAATTTAATTTCTGTTCCCAAATTTCGGGTAGCACCTGGTTAGGTCCGCTTAGAACACACACAAGTGTCAAGTGGCTTTTAGGAACCGGTTAGAGACCCGTCAGAAGCTAACTTTGGTCTTTGCCAATATTTGCTTTCTATTGCCGATCGTCGGATATAACCCGGATACGAACGGTTAGAGCACACACCAGTGTCAAGTGCCCGTTACGAATCGGTTCGAGACCAGTCAGAAACTAGCTTCGGTCTTTGAAAATATTCAATTTCTGTTTTCGATCGCAGTATAGAAACAGGTTAGGACCGGTTAAAGTACATAACAGTGTCAAGTTCCTTTTAGGAACCGGATATAGACCAGTTAGAAACCAACTTTGGTCTTTGAAAATATTTAATTTCTCTTTTCGATCGCCGGATAGAAACCGGTAAGGACCGCTTTAAGACACACCAGTATCACGTGCCTTTTATGATCCCGGTATAGACCAGTAAGAAGCTAACCTTGCTCTTTAAAAATATTCAATTCCTGTTTTCGATCGCCGGATAGGAATCGGTTAAGCACGGTTAAAAGACAATCCAGTATCAAGTGCCTTGTAGGAGCCAGTTAGAGACCAGTTAGAAGGTAACTTTAATCTGACGATATTTAATTTTTCTAATTCACCACGGGATAGAAACCAGTTAGAACTGGTTGAAAGATACACCAGTAACAAGTTCCTTTTAGGAACCTATTAGAGACCACTTAGAAGCTAACAATGGTCTTTGACAATATTCAATTTCACTTTTCGGGTGACAAACAGAAACCGTTTCGGATCAGTTAGAACACACATCTGTGTCAAGTGCCTTTTAGGAACCGGTTAGAGACCAGCTAGAAGCTAACTTTGGTCTGACAAAATATTTAATTTTTCTTTTCGATCGCCGTATAGAAACCGGTTAGGACTGGTTAAAAGACACACAAGTAACAAGTGCCTTTTAGAAAAAGGTAATGGACGAGTTAGGAACAAATTTCAGTCTTTGAAACTATTTTATTTTTTCACCCAAATTCCGGGTAGTGATTGATGAGATGATGATATAATTATTTAATTTAATACGATGGATGAACCCATTTGCGATGATCTTGTAGGTACAAGATTAGGAGCATGGTGTAGTTTGCAGTTCGTCTTTTACCACTGTTATGCTTACACAGCGGCCGTGAATGTTGGAGGTGACGACAGTCGCCTCTGGATGCTTTCTTAGAGCTACCATGTATCACTT
>CAKNWT010100630.1:380-13099 GCA_932066315.1 Andricus coriarius | reverse complement strand
ATTCATGGAAAAATGGATTTCGTTTCAATCTTAATTTAAATAAATTAAAGACAATATTTGTATTGTCCTAAACCTTTCAAAATCCTTAAAAGCTTCAAAATTTTAATTAAAAACTTCTAAATATCTCCTCAACCTACTCGATTTAAACAAAAAATGAATACATTTTTATGTGATATTTACACATCAAAATTCAATATTTTCACATACAAATAATTTTGTTTTAATGTAAACAATTAAAATTAATATTATAACGTTCAAAGTTTAGGTTTAGCTCTCCGAAATTTTAACGATTCAAGGCTTTCTGTTTCGAACAATTCATTTTCAAATTGTTTAGTTTTGAATATTTCATTTATTTATTTATTTATTATATTTATTTATTTTATTTCAAATAAACAGTCAAACAATGCTGATTATTAAAAAATTGTTCCTTTTCCCGATTACAAATTTTCAAATTGAACTCGTTAAAAATGGTATATTTTAGACTGAAATAACAGATAGTTTATAAATTTTCAATCGGAAGTTTACATTTGATCAAATACTAAGGTTTTGGAATTGAAACAGTTCAATTTTGAACATCAAAATCTGTAAATTGTTAAATTTTATCAAATTCAGAATCGCCCTATAAAATTAATCAATTATTGTTCAATAATTTCGAATACACGAACTACAGGTTTATTTTTGAAATCATCTTTTAATTTATATTTACAGTTGATCAACTTAAAACATTTTTTGTCAAAAAATTTCAGTTTAAAAATATACTAACATTCTTTCAATTGAAAATGTACCCTTAAAAATTAATACGTAAAATGGAAAATTTTGATGTTAAAAGATTTAAGAATTCCTCATTGTAAACTGAATGATTTCATAATTGAAAGAGTTAACACCTCAACTTAGCATTTAAAAAAAGTGGAAATCAAACTTTATTTCAAATTGCATTATATATCTTGTGTTATGAAATTTGTGATATTTCAAGTCACTGGATAGATTTTTCTTTTAAAAACTTGTAAAAATACCTGTCAAAAGTAAATTCACTGCCATTTCCCGCTCTCAAAACATTCCGATCATCTCCCGGTTTCCCGGTCCAGCGACCACCCTGAGTTATCATATTTCAGAAGATAATTATGCTTCTCGAATGATAATAAGTATTTCGTGGTTGGTAGCTTAACAATTTTTCTTCAAAGAAACAATTAAAATAATATATAGTTCAATAATTCTTACCTTGAAGTCTTTTAAATAAATTTCTATTCAATACAGTAAAGACATTTTAATGTTTTTAAAAATATTGATAAATTCCGAAATAGTAAACTTTCTCCAAAGTTTTTGATTTCTTTTTAAAGGTATTTTTAGACCTGACGTTATAGTTTTTTTTTTAATTAAACAACTTCTTTCATTTTTTAAATCATGTGGTTAAGGTAAACATCCCAGTATTCGTGAATTTAGCCCCAGTAATTGTGATGGCAATTTTCTGGCCTTTTACGTGTGTACATTCGTGAAAAGTAATAGTCTTCAAATATCCTATTCGTCTGAATTCAGTGAAAATTTTTTAGGGCACCTTATTCATTTTAATGTGTCAACACGAATTAATTTCAGTGTCGGACAATTCATTTTAATCCGCGAGATTTTAAGTCAAGCTCCAATTCGCCAGAATTTGCCAGCGCGAAGACAGTTAAAAACTGGCCTATTCAATCGAATTCTTAAAGTGTAACTAACGCACAGGGGCATGTAGGATCTGCTGTAAATATATATTAATGATTCCCGTAGCTCAGTGGTCAAGGTTTATCAAATTATTAAAATTTCTTCAGGAAAGAGTACTTATATTTCTTAAGTTTTAATATGTGTCCGGCTACTGGGTTCTTTACCTTGCAAGGTACAGAAAAAAATAAATTAACAAAAATTTTACCCCAAAAAGGAGCTACAAATTTTGTATGAATCATTTTTTGATAAGATGCGTAGTTTCTGCTTTATTCGTAAAAAACAACATTAAAAATTAAAAAATTAAATTTTTGGAGAAACGACGTATGCTATGAAAAATATGAATAGACAAAAGTTGCTCTTCCGAAAAAGATTGATAACTCATCCAAATTTGTCATCAATAATATTTTTATATGACGCGTAGTTTTAGTTTTAATCGTCAAAGATAAAATTCAAAGTAAAAGAATTAAATTTTTTGAAAAGCGACACAAAGTACGAAACAAAATTAATCGGCAAAAGTTGTTCACCCAAAAAGTATCTACAAATTTGTTATTAGCAGGGATGCCAGTCCGTCCCCTTTTTTCCCTAATCCCATTTTCCCCCTTAAAGTTGAAAAATCCCTCAAATCCCTAAAATCGAGAATTTTGACCCAATTTCCCTCTTTTTTCACAAAGTTTAGATTCATTTTTGTAAGACTGTGATTGGTTATTTTAGTAAGGAGTAAATATGATTGGTTGCTAACGTGTGTCTGTGACAATATTGCGGAAAATAACCGTATATCTATATAAGAACAAAGAAGAAGTCTTCAGAAAAATATTTAAGTGTAAATTGCAATGTAAAAACGAGTATTAGATACGTGTTTTAGGTTTTAAGGTAAGTGACAATAGATACACGGTTAAAGACGTGATCTAGGGGAAAGTGGGGCATGCTGTCAGTACGGGGCACGGTGACTCTTGCAAATAATGCTCGTTTTTTTTCATTTTCATATTCATTTTTTTAAGTAAAGTAGCTTTCTTTGGTACTCAAGAAACTCAAGAACTAATATGAAACTGAAGAAACACGAACATTATTTGTAAGAGTCACCGTGCCCCGCACTGACACCATACCCCACTTTCCCCTACCTGTAAATTTGTACTTAGATTTGTTTTCTTTTTCATAATTTCTTGCTTACATGACTTAAACATTTGTATTTTCCATTAAAAGTAGATTCTTGAACTGGAAGAAACATTCAGGTAATGTCAATATATTTTCAGAATCTTTACTTGTACTTGTCTTATATCCAAGATTGATTTTATTGTTTTTTTTTCATGGTTTCTGTATTTAAAAGTTAGTTTTTCGATCGAATTCAAGTAACCAGTTTTGTGCTATATAAAAGGCGTTGTTAGCTAATATTATAAAGGAAAAAAGGACATTGCAACTTTACAGTCTGATCTGGAAAATGCCGAAAAAGCGTGTGTTGAAGCTACGAAAAATTCTGATTCCATATAAAAAACATTAAATGGTGTCGTAGGTAAGGATCCAACATGCATTGTGGTTCAGGAACTTATGATGAGTTTAGAAAAGTTGCGTACAAAAAAGAAAAAGAAAAGCGAAACAAGGTAGATCAATTGCCCAAAAAAATCGAGAAAAAGAAGTCTGAATTAAGGGCATGTGATACTTCAATCGGGGTCAGTTCCCCCGGGGTTTTGTCCACAAAACTTAAAATTTGTAAAAACTGAATTCGGAGATGCTATAAAATAGAATAACGGACGTCCCCGAACTCTTTTTTTAAGGGATAAGAGCAAAAAAAAAAAAATATTCTGCTAAATAAAATTTTTCTGTATGCACTATTTGGGGGTTAGGATCGGTTGTCAAGTCTCTGTCATTCCGATAATGTTGGTATCTGTTGTACCGAGTGGCATAGAGGGCGTCCTAACGAGCATAAATTAAATTATTTATGAAATATATTTTTTGGATTGCCTACAAAAAAGCTTAGTTCCGGGACATTATTTACTATGTTTTATTACTTGTCCTAAGTTTTCGACCAAAAATATTGTGTAGTTTGGAAGTAAAGCTGCGGGGAGAATTGTAACACACATAACCTCAAAATACACACATATTAATCAAATTTAGTAAAATGAAATTTTTTAAATTATTCCACAACAGAAGAGTTCGGGGACGTCCGTTAGCATGTTTGCTATTATCCCCCAAATTTTTAAGGAAAAATCTTTGTTATTTTAGGAAAAAAGCTGGGGGAACCTAACACTGCTAAAATCGATCATTGTTGTAATCATGTATCACATGCCCTTAATTAGGTCTGCTATATTAGAAAAAAAGAAAGAAACTATCTGCTAATTAGAAGATGCCGTTTTGATGCAATTACATTTTTTAAGAGATACTGATATGCGGAAATGACGTATCAAAATTTCCTAATAATAAAATACCAATTGTCATAAAAATCTAGTATTTATTAAGGTATTTTCACTACCCTACCACATTAAAAAATCCCCTTTTATGTTATAAACCTGTTATAAACCCTAATATGTTATAAACTCTTGTTATAAAAATATATTAAAAATAAAAGAATTAACTTTTCTACAAATTTGCTTACAACCACCTTACGCTATGATGCATATTTTTAGTTTAAATCGTGAAAAATAACATTAAAAGTAAATTAAAATGATGGACGACACAAGTTGCAATAAAATGTTTAGTAACATTTTTTTAAAAATTAGGATACGCTTTTTTCAAACTATAAGAACAAGCCAATGAAAATACGTATGTTTCAATGCTAAAGCATGTTATGAATTGTAATAAGATAAATTTTTTGAAATGATACATTTTTCAGGGTAGCTGAGGTACAGAAATAAATATGATATACATTTGATATAATAAAGTTGAAAATCATGTAGAAAAGTTCGTATTTTCGATAAAATCGAGTGCGGAACACGAGATACGTGATGAGAATGTGTTCGTAAAAGCCGAAGGACCTTTAACAAAAGAGAATTCACAATCACCAAATTACAGTTGTTGATGCTTTTACCATTAATTTTAAAAGGCCTGCGCAGAAATGTGGGGGAAATACGCAAGGACTGAGCGCGTAGCGCGAGGTATGTACGTCATCGAGCGCAGCGAGCAGATCTTTTTGAATTACAATAATGTCAATGAATTTTGAGTTATAACGAAAGTATCATTTTTTCGTAATTATGAAAATTTAGAATCATTCAAACATTCCCTTGTGCCTCTTACTTAATTTCGAATTTCCCAACTTTTCAGCTTTAGGTAGGATTAGGGTAAGTATTATGATATAGCCATAATCTGATTTATCTTCTCATAAATAAAATATTAATTCACGACGAAGAAAAATAACTACATGTAATTTACGGACAGTGTAACATTATTTATATTAATTTGCTCTTTTCGTTTAAGATTCAGGTTTAAAAACTCTTTGGATGAAAGTATAATACTAATATATTATTTTGAAATTCACATAAAGTTCTGCATAAAGAAATAGGGAATAATAAGAAAATATGTAAAGTTAAAATTTTATGAAAATGTGCAAAAAGGAAGTTTTTCGGATTTTGTAAATTTTACAATTATTTAAATAAAGCTAAACATATGTTGTTTGAAATTTCTTCAGTAGAATCGAGGAAACGCGACATTCTTTTCTTATCGTGAAAATGTAACTTTTTATTTTTTTTAACGAAGTGTCTCGTCGTCCCAAAATTCGGGATGACCAGACGCAGCCTTTTTTTAAAGATTACCAGAATCATCATTTTTGTCTATTTGAAGTGATAATAATGCTTGAAAAACCGCGAGAGAATATTTTTTCAGGATAACAAAAACATGTCACGTTTCTTCGATCCAAGTTGAAGAAATTAAATGCAAGAAATATGTTTAACATCGTGCTAAAATATGGAATACAAACAAAACATATGAATTTCAATTTTATGAAAATATGCAAAGAGGAAGTTTTTTTTTGGTTAAACATATCTTGCATTTAGTTTAAAATTTTTTAAACTTTAGATTCCAAGGTGGAAATATTATATATAGTTTATACATATTGGAAATAATTATGTATAATAAATTCATTTGCTTTACAGAAAAAATGTATGAAACAAATGCAAATTATATATAATATTTCCTACTATGTCTAGTTTTTCCGCCTGGGTTCGAAGAAACGTGACTTATTTTTTTATCTTGATGAAAAAATTAATGATCCTGAAAAGCTTTAAAGGAACATAAAAATTCGTCTTTTTCTTGATAAGGAAAGTATGTCACGTTTTTGCGATTGAAGATGGAGAAACTGCGTGCACGATATGCATGTTTTACTTTTTTGTTTAATGAGTGTAAAATTCACAAAATATGCAAAAAGAACGTTTCCATACAATTTAACTTCACATATTTATTTATTGTTTTATATTTTTGGGTGAATAACTGTACGTGAATTGCAAAAAAATATATTATTGTTATTATTATACTCTCATCCAATCAAATGTTTGTAAAGTTGTATTCTTAAAAAAAATTAAAATTATATACTATTACGCTGACACATAGTTTGAAAATTACATATAAATATATTTCTTATTCAAGAAGCAATATTTTATTTACGGGAAGAAAAATCAAATTTAGGCCATGTCATACTTACCTAATTTCTTCCTTACCGACATTTTTCAAACAAATGACGTTCACGGTCGCAACGAAATGAGATCGAGTTGAAAATTGTAAGATATAATAAAGGGCACACGCGAACCTTTGTATAATTTTCATAATTACAGAAAATGTATACTTTATTAGCAACAATTATAATTGATAACCTAGAATAAACCTTTTTTTTAAAACGTACGAATTGAACACAATTTTTAAAATAATTTGTTAAAAAAAAATAACAAGTGTTTATGTTAATAAACTTTTTAAATTTCATATATAACTTTGTGAAGTATTTGAAAACCATTTTTTCATAATGAGACAATATTTATTCATATAAAACTTCTATTATGTGTATATTTATTTATAAAATTGGCTTGTACAAAGCAAATTGTTGCTTAAACAGTTTAGTTCTTATTTTATTTGTGTATGTGCATCGATGATTATTGATTTCTGGTGTAATCTATTTTTCCATGCGAACGAAAAATATATACATTTAAAAATAATACGTTTCGAAGTTTGTTTATAAAGACAAATTTTATACAAAATTAAATAAAATTACTCTATAGATCAATGCGGGATTTTGTGCGTAGTACATACACACAATGTTAAATCGCTAAAGAAATGCGACCTGTGGTTTAATCGAACGAATCGAGAAATTCGATTTCAGCTTACAGCTATTGGTTTCGAAAATTCGACACTCAACCGACTCAAGTCCAAAAGACGAATTTCGAGTCGAATTATTTTGGTACATGACTGCAAAAAGCTCCAAAAAATTTTTTTACTCCAATAATTTGTTAAACCAAATTTTGTTTCTATTCGCAGTTCTGAAATCAATTATACAACAGAAATTAGAATATTCCATCTTTTTTAACTGAAAGTTAGATTTTGTATAAAATAGTCACAATTCAAAGTCAACAATGACAAAATTGGATGACTTTTTTCAACCAAATCTTTTTTGCTTAAATTCAGGAACTTTACTTTCTCGATTTTCGATTGAGTTTTTCCAATAACATAACTTTTTCCTTCTTAATTCAACATTGTTTTTAGAAAAATTAAATTCTCTTGTAAGATTTGGAAAATATAGAACTTTCATGCGCATTTTCTGTGTCAATCATCCGATAATATAGTCATAACATTTTTTTATAGTGCCTCTATATGGAACTAAACAGGTGTTATTTGCTATTTATTATTGACATGCACTGCCAGAAAAGACACGAAAGTTGACTCATTTTGAAAATAGGTACGTATTGGATGTTTTTTACATTCACATGCATTACATTTTTAAAACATTGCATGTTCAAATATTGTACAGTACCCTCCCACCTATCGCACTACCACCTATCTCGACTTCCCCTACGCGCTTTGATCCCACTACTGCTTTTCAAAAATGTTGACATTCAATGTAACCTATTTCATAAGTTAGTTTCAATTTATAAATGACTATCAATTATCGACAAATACAAATTCAGTACAAATTGGTTTATATGGAAGCACTTACATGCCTATCCGCAGTGAACTCAAATTTTTAATTAAAAAAAAAAATATATAACTTGTAACAAACGAGCGATCCATGTCAAATCATCTGAAGAATTTCATCTATTGTTAGTAATTTTGATGAAAGTTCTAGTATCCGTTCTCTTAAATGTTAAAAAAAACCCTAAAATAATGTTTGAAAAACTAAAAAAACTTAGGAGATTTTCAAAATTGAAAATATTGGTCTTTTTTTCTTTGAAAGTTAATAAATTAATGTTAAATAAAGGTAATAATAATAATAACAATTTTCCTGTATACAACCAATACATTTTTTAAACGTTTTTAAAAATAAAATTCACTCTTTAATCCTAACACACGCACACAACCATATTGCATATCTCTATTCACAAATCAGTCCTTCGGCCCTTTAAAAGATCATGTTATATTTTACGATCCTCTCTGACAAGTCATTTGCACCTATTCCAGATTTCCTGCAAATTTCTTTCACCATGACTCCTTTTTAAGAAAATGCGTAAAACATTCCCACCACTCTTTTCCTCTAAATTATCCCTCAAAACTAGATACACCCTCCCAAACTTGTATACTTCAGTCAGTTTTGCCTATCTCTCAGGGCATGGCGGTTTATAGAAAACGTAAACGCAAAAAAAATGTTTGAAAAGTGTTCAGTGATCTAATTAGTTTTTTTTAAAGTGTTGAATGATCTCAATTATTATTTTCAACCTCCTTCTCCGATTGATGAGACCCACAAAGTTTGATAACTTCTGTAAATTTATTTAAATTTGTAGTATTTTTATGATTTAACCATGTACAAATTATTTTAGGTTTTGTGTTAAAAAATTTGTTGTCTTCATTTACATCTCTATAACAATTAATTCTTTGACCAACGCAAATAATTTTGTTGTCTTCATTTACAACTCCAAAAAAATATAAAAATTTTACTATAACTAATAATAGACTTTTTGAATTCCTCTAGAACAATTGTAAATCCAAATTTGCTAGTCTCATCAGGGAAAGAGAGAACAGTCTAATTTCAGACAATACACAAACTTCGATTAACAATCTGAAAATTAACCAAAAAGATAAGTGGTTCATTGATTTGACTGATATATAAATTTCTCCTTGTGTTTCTAAAACAGCTTGTTCAGGAAAAAATGTTGATATTCTTATTCCTATCGAACAACTTCCCATAAAACATTGAATTGCTGATTTCGAGTCAAACATTCGTAACATAAGAGCGGAACACATGAATGAAGCGCGATTAAAAGTTGTTAATTGTATAAATAACTTTTCTCAGCAACAACACCAACACATAAACTCACCGAACCAGTTGCAGAAACCAATAATTACAGATGTTGCATCAACTAAAACCTTTCTAAAAAATAATCCTTAAATTTTAATTAATTGATTGATGATTGATTGATTGATGATTGATGATTGATGATTGATGATTGATGAATTGATTTATTGATTGATGAAGATAATTGATGATAAAGATGAATTTTAATTCTTTGATCAACGCAAATAATTTTGTTGTCTTCATTTATAACTCGAAAAAAATTAAAATTTTTTACTATAAATAATTTTATATTATAAAATTATATCCACGAATCAACAAAAATTTTTTTTTACTATTATTTCAGAAATAAATCACTGATAAGGGCCCATAATCGAGGCCGAAACGTCTGACTCAATTATAAATTGATTTCAATTTTTTGTGACCCTAAAGCCAATTTCATCACAAATATCCAAATATTGTTAATAAATTAGTTGATTTTAATGATATTAAGATGTTTTTTTTTAAATCATCCAGAATAAGACGTTGTTTTGAAAAAATATTTGTTGAAAACAAAATTTTAAATACTTTTTGGATTTTTCAAATACAAATTTTTAAACTGAATTTTTGAAAAAAATCCATTTTTTATTACATTTTTTTAGATAGCTTACAAGTGCTCTAAATGCTAAAAGCCCTCTAAATATAAAAATGGGATCTCCCTTAGTTTGCGAAAAATAATTGAAAACGTACGTCGAAACAATGCACACGATGTAAAAACCATGTAAACAGCAGACGAACAATAGACGAATATTATACTCGTATGCCCGATCTTCAGAGCTCAGATTCTCGGGTCACACGGGTGCCCTGAGGTTAATTTTTTTCGAAAGTCTTGTCACTTCGGAAATCATTGCAGATCTTTATTCTAGAACACTTTTTACGTTCAAACACGCAATGGCGGAAATCGCAGATACAGTGCAACCTCCGAATAAGACCGGGCTCGAGCTTGTAGGGGAATATAATTCCGAGAAATCAGTTACCCCCACCCACGGTCCAAAATCGCCACAAAAAATTCTCGGCTCAACCTCCGAATAAGTCCGCTTGCATTTGAGTCATATTCACGTAAGAATTACATGTATTATTCTTAATACTATTATTATCAGTGTCAGTATTATTTAAAATATTTAAAATATATTATTCTAAATAAGTATTATGAGTAAGGTAAAATGTTTATTTGGGGAAAAATACGTAATTTTTAATTTGCAAGAGGTACATGGCAGTATTTGACGATGTGATACTATTTTTTTTAAATTGAATTAAGAAATATTATTTTTTAATAAGGATTGCTGAATATGTTACTTTGTCTGACCTTCTTTTAGATAATTAAACATTTTTATTAATATATTTATATAAAAAAGTATAAAATTAATAAGTTTTATGTTAACAATGGATTATTGAAATTCATTACAAAATCAATTGAAATTTTCATTACTATACTATTACTCAAAGCATAAATTAAGATCAAAACGCAATTTCCACGCGCGGACTTATTCAGAGGTTCGCCCCCGATTCTATTATGTGCGAAGTAGTGGGGGCAACTTTCGAGCGAAGATTAGGAGAAGCGGGCTTATTTGGAGAGGGCTTATTCAGAGGTTGCACTGAAGTGCCGTTTATTTTTTAAGCCGCTTTGAAAAAAAATTTGTTTGTTTACTTATTTCTACATACAAATAGTAGAGGGAAATTAATTTCTTCAACGTCCTGTTAACAAAATACTATTTTTTTTTAAATATACGTATAGAGTCAATGTATATTTGTAAAGTAATAATTAGAAACAAAAATTCTTTTAACAACAAATAAAAATATTACGTCACACAGGATTACTACTGTAAGAACATATGGCTTTGAGTAATTGTTAGTAGATGTGTAGGGCCGGTTCTGGATCAGTTGGGGGGGATTCTAAGCCACTTTTACAAGAGGGGTTCTAAGCCACGGTTTTTGAGCCACTTTTACAAGAGGGATTCTAAGACACTTTTACAAGAGGAATTCTAAGCCACTTTTACAAGACGGGTTCTAAGCCACTTTTACAAGACGGAGTGTGGATATGCATGTATTTTGTTCATTCTAAAAGCCCCTACAACATTCCATGATGACGTCACAGAGTAATATTGCGCATTTGTACCAGCCAAATGTTGCAGGTGTACAGATGAAATTTGATACGGAGGGCTATGCATCACATCCTGTTTTGGCTAGCTAAATTTGATTTATTGCTTCCTTATAGATAACATATTCAACATTATTCTAGAACATTCTTGATGAAGGCGTCAAATTAAACTGCGAAATATTTTAGTAAATAAGTTCAGGGTTATTTTCAATGACGCATTACATTTTGCGTTGCAAAAATTATATCCCGAACGTGTCGATTATAATGAAGAATCTTCTAGAACTTTATTACATCATATGATGCAATATCTGGCAATATTGTGCAAAAGTCTCCAGAAATTTGGTAGAGGGAGTAAGCGTCTATAAAAGGAGACCAGCTCTGCTCCTTCATCAGTTTGTTGTCAGGTGTCAAATTGTAAAGAAGAAAAGCAGCAAGAGCTAAAAAGTTGTATAAACTTATTTCTAAAGAACATTCAAGAACTGAAATAAGTGATACGAGTGCGAACAGACTTACAAACTGTAACAAGAAAATTTACTACTTTTCATATTGAAAAAAGTGAAAAATGGATTTCTCAAAACTAAACAAAATTGCCCTCAATAACAATTTCCTTCCAACAAAGAAGCTCAAGGACTTAGAGCTTAACAAAAACTATGAAATTACAAACATCAGAAAAGCAACAACCCAGTTTAGAGTGCGGTTCATTGCCACGGTAGAAAACAATTTTAGCGTTTTTCTACCAACCAGGATGACCAATCTGTTGAATGAAGATGAAACTCTGCTGTTGGGAATGCAAAAATCCTGTGAAGATGGTGACCTCTGCATGAGGTATTTGGGTGGATGCTACAATTCTATCGAATTTACAAAGAAAAATATATAAAGTGAACAGTTTCCAATTATCATTCAGTGCCTGAAAGCCTTCAGTGAAATCAACATCATCATCATGCCTCATACGCCTCGAAATAAAATGTTACATGCAACTTATACAATCTGAATTCATCATTCACAAAGCAAATTATCATCGGTGCTGAGTTTAAATTAGATGGAAAGCTCGCCTCATTGGTGAAACTGCTAGCCAGTCATCCTCGCGCAAGTATAACCCTGAATCTTGAAGACTGGAAATTATTCAAAAGTTACTTCGACCTCATTTCACTGTTCTTTGATGGTCAAGAGAAGCTGCAATGCATCGACTGTGGAAATTTCCGTATACATATGACTACATCTTTTGGAGATTATATAGTGGCTTTGGAGCAAATTGAAGAAACACAAAAATATTATCCGTTTGTACTACAAGAAACATCGTTTGCTGTTCTCCGAGAAGTCAGTCTTTGTATCGACAGGTATCTTCTGCAACAGAGTCTTATGCCGTTTCAATGTACAAAGGATGTCATCATTGAAACCATAGCTGAAGGTATTTGGCGTAATGTGAAATCACCTTGTGTGAAAAGTCTAAAATCTTATATACACAAAAATTAT
>CAKNWT010100622.1:863-12607 GCA_932066315.1 Andricus coriarius | reverse complement strand
TTTCAATTTTAAATCTTCAAAATTGAAGAAATTTCAAATGTAAATCATCAAAATTACTCATTATTCATTATAAATTCAAAAAATTAGAAAGTCTTCTATTTTACAGATACATAAATAAAAATTCTTAAATTTCTCAAATTTCTTAAATGTTTCAAATTGAAAACATTTCGAATGTAAATCTTAGAAATTACTAATTTTGTATTGCAAATTCAAATAATTAAAAACTCCTCAAATTGAGGAAATTTCAAAAGTAAATCATTAAAATTACAGAATTTTGAATTGTAAATTTTTAAAATTAAAAACTCTTTAATTTAAAAATGTGTAAATAAAAATTATTAAATTTGAATGATTTTGAAAATCCAAAGTTAAGTTTTCAATTCTAAATCTTGCAAATTAACGACATTTCGAATGTAAATCATCAAAATTACTAATTTTTTATCGATTATTATTATTATAGATTAGCAGTTCGAACTCGAAAGTTCATTGCCTCATCTACCCGAAACCGCCACGCATCTCTATCCTGTGCATCCTCCATCCAGTTTAAGTAATCATGTCCTACTTCTTTTAGGTCATCCCTTACATTTTTCTCCCATCTGGTTCTCGGTCTGCCTAAAGGTCTCTTACCAGTCGCTTTCCCTCTTAAAACTTGCGCCACTGTTCTTTCATTGCCCATTCTTGCTACATGTCCCGCCCATCTCAATTTACGCGCTTTCATTACTCTATTAATATTTGCTGACCCGTAGAGAGCATGCAGCTCTTCATTATGCAGTTTTCTCCATTCACCGGTCTCTTCGTCCCTCTTTGGGCCATAGATTTTTCTCAGTACTTTGTTCTCAAAAACTCTAAACTTATTCTCGTCTCCTTTCGTCAGTGCCCACGTTTCGCACCCGTACATGACGACCGGCAATATTATCGTTTTGTAAATTCTTACTTTGATGTTTCTAGATAGCGATCGCGATTTTAGTAGCGTGTTTGCTGCATAATAGCACCCATTGCCAGCGTGTAGCCGCGCGTTGATTTCCGTTTTAGTGTTATTTTTGCTAGTTAGAATAGACCCGAGGTATTTAAACTCGTTAACCCTTTCGAATTTCATATAATTCAAAAAATTAAAAACTTCCAGTTTGAAGACGCATAAATAAAAATTCTTAAATTTAGGTGATTTTGAAGATCAAAAGTCAAGTTTTTAATTCCAAATCTCCCAAATTGTAAAAATTTCGAATGTAAATCATTAAAGTTACAGAATTTTCAATTGTAAACTTTCAAAATTAAAAACCCTTCAATTTTACAAATGAATAAATAAAAATTCTTGAATTTGGATGATTTTGATGATCAAATGTAAAGTTTTTAATTCTAAATCGTCCAAATTGAAGAAATTTCGAATGGAAATCATGAAAATGACTAATTTTTTATTGTATATTCAAGAAATTTGAAACTCTTATTTTAAAGATATCGCGTGATTCAAATATCGTATATTTAATGAGAAAAAGGTGAAAAAGGGGAAGTTTTTTGAGAATAGGGAAAAAATGAGAATTTCATGAAAAAAGGGGAAACTAAGAAGAAAAGGAGAAGACTGTGCACCCTGAGTGTATGATATTGTGGCCCTTGTTTTAAATATATTTTTATTCTATATTAACGTTATTTTTTTTAATGAATTGAGTAATTGGTTTGATAAAGAACCCCGCACGTTTTTTTTTCATGTAAATTGGGTTTCCGCTAAATTGGTCCAATTTGATATATGTTGTAGTACTATAACAATAAGAATCACCCTTTTAGTTTGATTTTATCAGTTACTGAAAAAAGTAACGCATTACCTTGCCGTCACTTTTTATTGTACTCTATTTTTCATACATTATTTTAAATTCCCAAACGCTTTAGACAGTTTCTTTTTTAATTGAAAGTGTTCTTAAAATTATATTTCAATTTGAGTAAGATAATAAAGAATTTAAAAGAAATATACAATATATTTGATTATATTCGCGTCTATAGTATTTTACAACAATCATCTCTTTTTGTAAAGACATGGCTTGAGCTCAATTACAGGGAGTTTCTTATTTCCTTTGCTAACATCTTTATCTTTTTTAAAGTCTAGAAAATAAAAAAGATCGTTTGAAAAATCCGTCCACGTGTTCACGAATCCGTACGAACTGACTAGATTAATGAAATTCTCGATATTGTCGAACCTGCTTTCGACTTCTGCGATCTTCATTATTCCTCTGAAATCATACAATCCCGTTAATGCATTTGACACTATTAAATAATACAAGAAAAAGATTTTTTATTAATATAACTAATAATAAATTTATATTTTTACTAACATAATAAATATCAATTTTATTCTTCTCTCTCCATTTTTGCTAAAAAAATATTCAAATTTGTTTACCCTTTTTTAAGAACTCGATTAGCTTCAAGTAAATAATCGGCGAGATTAGTTCCCATTAGAGATAAGCAAAAAACAACAACATTTACTCCATTTGTTAACAATGGAGTGTGGGCCATATCACATGCTTTAACTTTATCATTCATCGCCACCAAATCGAATGAGTGGACTGTTTGTGAAACTGAATTCGCTATTTTTGCTTCTCCACAACCAAAATCTGCTAGAATGTAATCTTTTGGCCTGAAAATTTATTAAAATTATAATACCACAATTATATAAAATATATAATATTTTACTTGCAATTAGTGTACATGGAAATTTAAAGTTATATAACATTAACCTAATAATACAGCGTGACCGTTTTAATCGAGAAAAAAAGCCCTCGGTCATATCCCGGTTTGCAAAAATGTTTCACGGTCGTTGAGACTAAAAAGTTCGAACTCTTGAAACTCAAAATGCTTTCATTAAAATAATAGTTACATTTTCAGTTAAACAAATTAATTTTCAATAAGAAAACTAATTTTCAAACAAAGAAATTAATTTTTAACCAAGATACATTTTCAACTAAGCAACATTTTTTTTTACCAAAAATATTAATTTTTAACAAAACACACGAATTTTCAATCTAATAGTTGAATTTTCAACCTAAGAAATGATTTTTCCACCAAAAGATTAATTAGTCACCAAGAAGAGTAATATTCCACCACAGAAGACAAATTTTCAACCAAATAGTTGTATATTCAACTGATGAAGATAAATTTTCAATGAAACATGAAATAGTTACATTTTCGGTTAAAATTTTTTAATTTAAATCAATTCAATCGAATAATTACATTTTGAAGAAAAAAAGAGTTTTCGTCTAAAGTTATAAATCGCCGAACAAAAAAATGAATTTTTAAGAAAGTTTTAATTTTCAGCCATGAAAATTAATTTCTACCAAAAAAGACGATTTTCCACCAGAATAGATGAATTTTTAATGCAGAAAGACGAATTTTCAACAAAAATTAATTACTTTTGATCAAGATTGTTGAATTGTCAACAAAATAATAAAATTAACTTCAACTTCAGTTTATAGAAGATTCACTGACTCTTCTCTGACATTTCCTGACTTTCTCTGAAGTTATGTACCATTAACTTAATAATACGGGGTGACCGTTTTAATCAAGGAAAAAAAGTCTCCGTCATTTCCCGGTTCGCCAAAATTTTTCACGGTCATTGAAATTAAAAAATTCGAACTCTTAAAACTTAAAGCTCAAAGTATTTTCATTAATAGTAATTAAAACTAAACTGTAAATTAAAGCACTCAAAGTGGTACTCGTTTGAACTTAAACATTGAAGATAAACAATTTTTTAATTCAGAGTTTTTTAAAATGCTCAATAAATTGCACGTATAAAATGGAAGCTTTCATCACTTTTAAATCGAACAATTTTAAATCGAATGTGTGTATAGTATCATTTTAAGCAATTTCAAGTTAGAAACATTAAAAATCGAACCATTAATTTTTTTTAACTCAACAACGTTGAATTCTATCACCCCGAAATCTAAGCGATTCAAGGTTTTTTATTCAAAAGAATTCAGTTTGGAATTGTTTAGTTTTGATTACTTATTTATAATTGCTCATTTTTAATAAACACTCAAATATTACTAAATTTTACTAAATTGTTCTTTTTTTAATTACAAATTTTCAAATTGAATAATTTAAAAATGGAATATTTTAGACTAAACCAATATTTAGATATAATTTAAAATCGAGTAAAAGCGTTTAAATATGAATCTATTAATTTGAAGTTATTTAAAAATTGAAAATAGTTCATAAAGTTTCAATCAGAAGTTTACATTTGTTTAACAAATAAGGCTTGTTAAATCAATTATTGTTCAATCAATTATTTTTCAATTTTTAATACGCGACCTACAGTTCTATTTTAAAAATAATTTATTTTACAGTTGATCAACTTAAAATGTTTTTAGGCTTTCGTAGCCCCGGGCAGAAACCCTTATAGTTTCTGTCCGGTATCCGCCCGTCCTTCGTATTTTTTACCCGGGATAAGAATTAAGAGAGGGGAAGTAGGAGAGGGGAGGCGAAGTACCGTGAGGAGAATGGGATCAAGAAAGGGGAAGAGAAGTATGGGGATGCGTGAACAGGGGGCAATCAGGTGAGTGGGGGTAAATATAGAGGCAGGGATGAGAGGGAACGTAATAGGGGGAAGTAGGGGAAGGGCTGCGAAATAATTGACGGAGGGGATGGAAATATGGGAGGTGGTGGGGATTCGAAAGGGAGAGCGAGTGGAGAGGTGGGGAAGAGATGATAAGGATCGTATACGACAGTATCGGATAGAATAGGAGAGACGGCGAGAGTGATAGCCCAGTGGGGAAAAAAATTAAGGATGTCCTAGAGACGTCTTCGGGACATCCCTAAGACGTATTTTGAAACATGTCTTTTGGACATCCTAGGGATGCTCTTAAGACGCCTAATGTCAGTCCGAAAGATGTCCCGAGGACGTCCTATGTCTTCAAGACGTCTTTAGGACATTAGGCATCTTAGAGACGTTGTTTGGACTGACATTGGACGTACTAGGAACGCCCCAAGGACGTTCTTGGGATGTTCATATTTTTGTGCTCACTGGGAGGGGAGGGGGGATTTGAAGAAGGTAACTGATGGCTTAATAATCTATGTTTTTTCCCCATTTTCGCAGGCGCATGGCGCTTACTTTTACTAATTTGTTATCCAAAGTTTTCAATTTCAAACGCTTTTAATTTTTAATTATTCAATTCTTCAGAACTGCATTTAAAAATTCTTTAAATTGTTAATACACGCTTAAAAAATACCTAATTTGAAAATTTTTAAAGTTAAACTTGTAAAACTTTGTAAACTTCCCAGTCAAAAAATAAATGTACTGTGATTTCCCAGTCCAGCGGCCACCCTGTATTAGCATAAGGGGCCGTGCGTAAATTACGTAAAGTATTTTGGGTGGGAGGGTAGGTCAACGAATTTCCTATGCTGTCTCACATAGGGGAAGGGGCACGTGGTCAAAACCATTTCTTACGTAAGATATTTTTCTTTGGTCGAAATTTAACTATTTTGTTAAAAATTCGTTTTTCTCGGTTGAAAGTTAATTTTTTTAGTTGCAAACTCAACTATTCTATTTTTGGTAGAAAATCTATATTTTTTTGTTGAAAAGTAATGTATTTTGTGGAAAATAAAATAAAATTTATATATTTTTTGGTTGAAATATCAAACACTGCATTTTTCGTTGAAAATTCATCTTTTTGGTTGAAAATTTAAATGTTTAGCTGAAAATGTATGTATTTTGTTAAAAATTCGATCTTTTAGTAGGTTTTTCCGGGTTAATTCATATGTTTTTACCTTAAAATAAACATATTTTTTGGTTAAAATATTTACTATTACATTTTTTTTTGAAAATTCATGTTATGTTAAAAAAAAGGTTTTAATTAATTTTTTAAACTGATAATTTAACAATTTGGTTGGAAATTCAACTGTTTCCTTGGAAATTAACTTTGTGTTGAAAATTCATATTTGCGACTTGAAAATTGTACTTTAAAAAAAACTCGTGTTTTTGGCTAAAAAATTCAACAATTTGGAAGGCAATTCAACTATTTAGTAGAAAATTCAAATGTTTTGTATAAAATTCTTTTTTTTTTGTACTGAAAATTATTTTTGGGCAATGAAAATTTAACTATTCCATTTTTTGTTAAAAACCGATCTTTTTGGTTTAAAAATTCAACTTTTTGCTCGTCTTTTTGGCTTGAAAATTCAACATTTTAGGTGAAGTTTTTTTTCTTTGTTGCCTTAAAAATCTTTCTTCATTGAAAATTCAAACCTTGTTGAAAATTCATCTTTTTTATTTGAAAATCCATCTCTTTTGGTATAAATTTCATCTTTTGGGATAAAGATGCAACTGTTTCGTTGAAAATGAATCTGTTTTAGTTGAAGATTAAATTTTTTTGTTGAAAAGTCGTATTTTGGTTTAATTCAACTGCTATTGATTTAAAATGAAAATCTTTTATAGTTTAAAATATCAAATATTATCCAAATTAATATAAAAATATAAAAATTATTATTCATTGAGAATTCATATTTTTTGGTTGAAAATTCAACTACTTGGATGGTCAGAAAAAATTACGTAAGATAGGCGGGGAGGGGGAGGGGGAAAGACTTACGGAACCTAATAAAGACGGGTACTTGGGCTAAAATTTCAGAAAAGAACTTCACTCAATTTATGCACGGCCCCTAACTTCAACATTATCTTTTGTTTTAAATTAAAAACTGCAATCTCAAACTTACATTTTTTTTACGGAAGCAATAATAACATCCACTGGATTTAAAGGCCAGTGAGCAACCTGTTGTCTGTATCCTTCATGATAAGCTACAAAAGCTTCAGGATCTTCTTTAAAATATTCTTTTGATTCGGAGCTCTCACTGTTATACAAAGATTCATTTATAAAACGAAACCTTGAAGACCGGAGATGCGCTAACATTCTTTCCCTCAAAGTCAAAGCAGAATCAAGCTTCCGTTCTTTAATCTCCTGATTTTTATTTTTAATCATTTCTTGTATTTTATTAATACTGATCTTTTTAACCGAATCGTCTTTTTGTCTTTGAGGGGATTTCAAATTTTGCTCTATTTGGATTTTTCCATTCTGTTTTTTCTTTTTATTCTTTCTTTTCTTATTTTTCGAAACTTTGGGTGTTCCTTCCGAAATGCTATTTTCTACTTTTTCAGTTTTTGCGGTTGGAAAATTGGGGATTTTATTAATTTCAGGTTTGGACTTTTTCCGCTTTTTTGATTTTGTTATTGGCTCGACTTCCTCTTCAAATTCGGGTCGTTTCCTCTTTTTCACTTTCAAAGGAGTAGTCGATTGCGAAATTGTTTCTTGTTCTTGAACTGATTCTTTCTTTAATGATTCTGTGCTTTGAATCATTTTCAGTTTTTTCTTGGACTTGAGATCGGTCTTAGAGAACTTTTTCTCCATTTTGACATTTTTTGAACTTTTTGGAGAATTTATATTATTTTGCATTGACTTCTTTTTTGACTGTTTCTGTGAGTTTTGCACTTTTTGAGGAGACTCTTTCTCTCGAGTTTCATTATAACTCTGAAAATCTGTCTTGTTTTTGTTCTTCTTTTTTTTATTTTTCTTGGTTTTTGGATCGCTGGTATTTGGATTTAAAATATTCGATTTTCGTTTGCGCTCCTTTGCCTTGCGTTTCTGTGAATTAATACAATTTAGCAATTTATTTTGCAATTTTCTATTTTATTTTTTTTATTTCTTTTTCCAGTCAGAACTTAACTAGGTATTTTCACTTCAACCATCAGCTAATTTCACTTCGTTGAGTGCTGAGGGGGAAAACAATGGACCAAACACATGGGATTCTGTCATTTTTTGACCTATTTTGCTAATAATATCTTCGTAAATACTAATTTTTTCTATACAAGTATATTCAAATAATAGTTTTTATTTTTTCAGAACTATTCAATGAAATAATAAAATGATAAAGTGAAAATACCTAATTCATTTAAAAAATAATAATTGCCTCTTGTATCAAAATTCTTTGAAAAAAATCAATTTGTTTGGACCAAGTTTGCTGGTCGAAAAAAACGACGTAAGCCGGGAAACTTAACCTTAAAAACAAGAATGCCAACCTCACTTATTAAACATTTCCATCATTTTACTTATGTCTCTTTAATAATTACATGGAATTAATTAAAGTAAAGTTATCTATATTCTATATCCCTAATTAAATAATTTTAAATTGTTTTTCAAATCTCTTGAAAACAAATATGAAAGATGACAAAAATTACCTGAGAAAGTCTTTTTACTACGCTCTTGCCGCTTTTTTCTGCACCCCACGTACTTTCTTCGAAAAGGCCCATAATTGATTACAAAAAACTCCCCAAGCTTTCACAGACTCCTAAAAAACCTTATTTTATAATTTTCGATATAATTTTTTCCGGCGCTTTTGAAGTTTACTATTGAGAATGAGACTTTAAATCCATTAAAAATTAGCCTTAGCGTCAAGAATGAGTCTTATTGGCTGATTGAACATTGTCCCTTATTATGATTAGTGGACTATGAACATCGCAAACCATTCATGAAAATAGCTCTCAAAATGCTCAAGGCGGTTGCCTAGGTGGCCAGGGACAACGGTAAATGTGTTTTGACGTAAACAAACTGATTTTGAACATTTTTGACAATAAAGTCGAACAATAATTGTTAATAAACGGAGACAGAATGACTTCCCTAGACTTAAGGCAACAAAAACTGGAACAACAGGTAAGAAATTACAATTTCTTCTTGGTTAAAATGACTCGATTTTTAGACACTACATCGTGTCTTTCTGGAGTTTTAAACTTCAGAAGTTTTTTCGTTTTTGAGATATTTTATTATATTTTCGTCTTTTATACATTTGGATTGAAGTATTTTTCCTGTTTTTATAATATAATTTTCATAACCTTAAATTGATTTAAAGCCGTTACGCGTAAATGTTTTGTCTGATTTTGTATTGATTATGGAGCAATTGAAGTTTACTCTGGTTCGTCATTAAAAATTTATGTTTAAGAGGACAAGTTTTGAAAGAAAAGTTATTTTTGTTTGAAATAGGGCTTTTGTGTTGATTTTATTACCCTCAATTCAGAGGGGAGAATAAATTGGACATAATTGAAAAAATAGGTCAGTCATGTGTTTTCATCCGTGATTGAGGTTGTAGAATTTATTTTGTAAACATTGCAGTGCTTTCAGAAAAAAGTCTATATGCTGTTTGCAAAAAACAAATTTCTCAATAATATCGAAATATTTGTTATCCCCTTAAGAAATTTTAGATTTTGGTTTCACTATGGCCGTTTTAATCGAGGAAAAAATTTCCAGTTATTTCCCGGTTCGCAACAATTTTTCAAGTTCACTGATATTAGAAAATTCGAATTCTTAAAGCTGAAAACTTTTTCATCTGAAGTAATAAAAACTGCAGTCCTAATTAAAGCACTTAAAGTGGAACTTTTTTTAATTTTAAACTTTTAAAAATGAAGCTTAACATTTTTTTTATACAAACGTTCAATAATTACACGCATAAAATGGTAGCTTGAAACACTTTTCTATTAAATAATTTTTTAAATTAAATGCCGTCCAACTGTAAAATCTGAAATTTTAAACTTTTATCAATTGAACAGTTCAAAGATTTCTGGTAAAAAAATCCATGCTAGTATTTTCAATGCTCTAAATTGAAGAACAATTCAATAAATTTGTAAATGTTCAAAATTAGATCGTTCTAACCTACTTTAATATAGAAGCATTAGAAAGTGAACGCTCAAATAATTTACTGGTATAAAATGGAAGTTTTTAACACTTTTCTATTGAACCATTTTTAAACAGAAATCTTTGAAATGTTCAATTTATAAAGGTTAATAAATTTTCATTTTTGCACTTTAATGGCATTTAATTTTTAAGTGTTTAAATAAAGTGTTAAAAGCTTCCATTTTTTACCAGTACATTATTTGAGCGTTCAATTTGTAATGTTTCTATCTTAAAATTGCTTAAAATGATATAATTGTGAATGTTTACAAATTTTTAAATTCATTTTTCACTTTAAAGCTTTGAAAATTATAGCATGGATTTTTCTTTTTTAACCAGAAATCTTTGAACTGCTCAATTTATAAAGGTTAAAAATGTTTAATTTTTGCACCTTAACGGCATTTAATTTAAAATGGTTCAAAGAAAAGTGTTAAAAGCTTCCATTTCATATGTGTAAATTATAGAGCGTTCAAGTTGTAATATTTCTATCTTGAAATTATATTATTTTGAACCTTTACAAATTTATTGAATTATTCTTCAATTTACAGCATTAACAATAATAGCATGGATTTATATTTCTTAACCAGAAATATTTGACAGCAACTGTTCAAATTATAAAAGTTAAAATTCTTTATTTATTCATTCTTCAATTTAGAGCATTGAAAATTGTAGCATTGATTTCTCTTTTTTAACCAGAAATCTTTG
This sequence comes from Andricus coriarius, assembly GCA_932066315.1. Classification (NCBI taxonomy): domain Eukaryota; kingdom Metazoa; phylum Arthropoda; class Insecta; order Hymenoptera; family Cynipidae; genus Andricus; species Andricus coriarius. The sequence continues at coordinate 2,222 of CAKNWT010100622.1, read as the reverse complement.
AACTATTCAATTAATAAAAGTGAAACCTTTTTTATTTTGCAGTTTAACTGCATTTAATTTTAAATTGTTCAAATAAAAAGTGTTAAAAGTTTTCATTCTATACGTGTACATCATTGAGCATTCCATTTTTAATGTTTCTAACTTAAAATTGCTTAAAATGATATAATTTCGAAGATTTACAAATTTATTGATTCATTCAACAATTTGGAGCATTGAAAATTATAGCATGGATTTTTCTCTTTTTACGAGAAAGATTTGAACTGTTCAATAATTGGTAAAAAGTTAAAAGTTTGCAGTTGAACGGCATTTAATTTAAAAAAAGAGAAATCCGTGCTATCATTTTCAATACTTTAAGTTCTTAAATAAATCAATAAATTTGTAAATATTTAAAATTATATCATCGTCGTCGTCAAAATTTAATGCTTTCCTTTACAAATTAAAAACTTTTTAGATGGAACCATGTAAATTGTAATGTGAAAGTTAGCTCTCTAACGATTCAAGGCTTTCTACTTATTTTAAACAATTCAGTTACAAATTGTGATGTTTTAAATATTGATTAATATTAATTATTATATTATTATATATTATTAATTATTATTATATTAATATTAAATTAATAATATGATTAATAATTGCTCATTCACAATTAAAGTCCAATATTGCTAACTATGAAAAAAACTTTTTTTTTAATTCAAAAATTTCAAATTGAATGTGTTAAAAATAGAATATTTGAGGCTTAAACACTGTTTGAATCGGATTTGAAATATTAAATAAAAGCGTCTTAATTACAGTTCAATTTTAAAAATCATTAATTAATTTATATTTACAGTGTATTAAATTAAAACGCTTTTTTATCAAAAATCTTCAATTCAAATGATTTTAATTTTTAATTGTTTAAGTCTTAAAAATGCATTTTAAAATTCTGTCTGCTATTTTTAATTGAATGTGTTTGAAAATAATTATAGCGGCAACTAATAGCTCAGAAAATGAAACAGAAGAGACAAACTGGTGCCAGTGGAATGGTGCAGGCTTCTAATTTATCAGCCGCTCAGCTCACAAGTCATTCTACCAAATGGCTAAATCCTCAGAAGGAGCTTCATGGTAATACTATTTTTCTCTCTAGGATATTTGATGAAACTAATTTTTAAATAAATTAGTTATAAATGCTCGAAATCAAATAATTTAAAATTCAATGATTAAAATGTGAACAAATTCATATTTCAATCTTACTGTTTTTAAGTATAATTTTTAAATGAAGGCCTTAATTGCCAATATATATTTAATTGAATATCATTTCAAAATATCACATTGGAAGAGTTAAAAAAAGCAATTTGATTTAATCACATTCAAAAGTATAAA
>CAKNWT010100574.1:0-13572 GCA_932066315.1 Andricus coriarius | reverse complement strand
TTGCTGCTTTTCTTTACAATCTGACATCTCACACAAAAAATAATCAAAGAGAAGAGCCGGCCTACTTTATAGACGCTTATCACGTCTACCAAATTTCTGGAGACTTTTGCACAATATGGCACCATATGATGCAATAATTAACATGAGAGTTGAAAATACGTTTTTAAATGTTTACCTAATTTATTGTACTTTATCCTTCCCTTCTGATTCTCCCAGTTAATAATCGTGCGAGGCGCGTTACCCACACGATGCGGTGTGCGAGGCACGCAGTGCGTGTAGGGTACGAGACATATGCGTCGCACTGCACAAAAGGCGCACTTTTTATTAATGATTATTTTAAGGAGACCACCACGTTATTAATTTATTTTTAATTTTTAAAAAACTTATTTTATAAATCACTACGATAAATAAAAAGAGGCTTCAAATTATGTCTCTTAAAATGTATTTTTTAACAACAAAAGTATTTTATTTAATAAAACAATATTAAATTTCAATATTAAAATCAAATAAAGATGCTGTTACGTAATTTTTTCTGCAAGAAGGAATTGTTCTTACAATCCTAGAAAAAAGAATATTAAAGTATGTTTATCTTCAGACAATATCTTTTTCTAAATCTGTTTCACATAGTTTCTCTGGTGACTTTTTTGATACTTAAATTTCAAGAAAGCAAATAATTAAAAATTTTCATGTACATGATTCTTTAAATTCCTTAATTATTTTCAGAATGGCTTATCAACCATTTAAAAAATATATGTATTCTTTAAAAACTATTTTGAGAACTTGATGTTAGCATGATATATATTTTTATGTGGGCGAAAAAATTTTAAGTGGTACACGTCAAATGGGTGTGTTAGGTGTCTAATTAAAGTTACAATTAAATTTATTATAAAAAGTGAACAACTGAAATCTACATAATTTTAAACGTTTGTATATTAGAACTAAACATTATTTAAAGAAACATTGTTTTAAGTAGAGTCAAAAAAACTAATTTCATTTTGGACTATTTTTATAGAAATTCTTGTACGAATTAATAAACTGTCTTTTTTCACAAGAGAAGTATTCAGAAAGAATTACATTCTGATACTAATATGATAAAAAAATATTAGAGTACTTTTTAATCAAAAAATGGATTTAAGGAAGCTTTAAAAATTGTAAAAAATAATTTTCTTACTTGATAATTTCTTTCATCTTTGAATGTCAAATTGTATTTTTTGAATTCTTAAAAAACTTGTTAATTTTCTTTATATAATATTTAAATATTATCTATAAAAAATCATGTAAAATGTTAAAAACAATATTTTACTTATGTGATTTTTCGCCCAGTTGTTTATTTTCAAAACATTACTATATAAAAAATTGGAGTCTCTTTGCAACAGTAAATCGTGTATTTAAAAATTATTAGGAATCCACTTGTATTTGCCGCTAGATGTACGTTACGTAGCCACATTCGTCCAAATGTTAAACATTGATGCAATAACGTGGAAATTAGGGTAATAAGATTTAGAGCACTATCATCTGAATATAACTCTTTTTCCTATAATGACATTCCTTGCCTGCACGCGGGGCGAGAAATTCGGCACGCGTGTGACGCATAGGCATCGCACTGTGCGCGCATTTTATTATCCGGGCTATTTTGATTCTTTCAATTTCATGGAAAGTTATTTCCTTGTTTTCTACATCCCAACATTTAACATATATCTGAACACAATTTGTCAGGTGTTATATTTCTTTTAACATGACCACGATACTTTATGAATGATGCAAATCCAAGAACACAGTATTCAAACATACAGATCATAATTCTGATGCTGGATTACAAGTGACAAAAAATTAAATCGAAGCTCACCTTATATAGATACACATTTTCTATCATTATCTATTAATATATCTCCCTGTAATTGTACTACGGTACAACCACCTGATAATAGACAACCCGACTACAGCCACTTAACGCCAGGCGATCGGCAACCGGTACGCCAAGGCCTATACTAACAACGTCACATATAGGTGGCAGCCTTTCTCACAAGCGAGCTCAGCCGACTCACAAGATATAAAGGGGACATACCACACTAAACGCATTTCAGTTGTCCTCAGTTTCTATCCTAAGTAGTTTTGAGTACCGTGCCTAACGGTGCAGTGGTGAATCAACTGTGAGCAGGGACTCGAAGTGCCACCGGAAGTGAACTTATAATGAATAAATACAAATACACATACACTGGGTGAGGGGGGTATCTGTATGCCCGCCCCTGTCATGCCAGTAGATCCTTAAGTGCTTCTCGATAGTTACTGCTACTAGACCATACGTCCATCGAACTCTTTCAAGTAAGACGACGCTTACCTAGATAAGGTTTTATTGAGTAGCCATGCTGGCTCCGGCCGCCAAAGCACATTTAGGTATCCTTATGGACGAGTTTATGAGGCTGAAACACACCAATAGCATAGCCTGAATCTATATTCCGAGGCATGGCGTGCCTTAAACATAGTGGCTTTGAACGAAGATATAGTAAACGTCTGACCAGTGTATTTACTCGAAGAGCTAGTGCGTAAGTGCTTGTCGTGAGTTCCAAGTCACAGATTAGCAGAGAAGTCTGCTTCACACTAGGTGAAGGGACTATCAGTATGCCTATCACGGGCATGACAGTAGATTGACCACAAGTGTTTCGGACTCTTTCGGGCAAGAGAAATCTTACCAATATAAAGTATATTTGAGTAGCCCTGCTTGCTTTGGCCGTTAGAGCACATTAAAACTGCCCCCAAGGACGAGTTAATGAGGCTCAAATACACAAATGTAATAGTCGGGCACAAGCTCATATTGTGGATGGCTCAGAAAAAAAAATAGTTTAGGTGCTGCGTCAGGGTGTCGCTTCGTCACCTTACTGTTACTGCATTGACGAACACGAACAGCAAACGGCAGTTAATGTTGATGATGATGACAACTAAACGGCGCAGCTATGGCAAAGGTCTGAACAGTGTGTTTACTAAAAGTACTTGGGCGTAATTACTTCTCGACCACAAGTGGGTCGAACTCTTGCGGGCAGGAGGCCGCTGACCCCCCTGAGTCATGTGGTGACTCTAAAGCACTACGGTGTTACTGGAATAACGAGCTCAAATATCAAACGGCATTCAATGTTGATGATGATAACAACTAAATGACCGAGCTGTAGTAAACATCTCACCAGTGTGTTTAACTAAAAGAGCTAGTGCGTAAGTGCTTCTCGCCGTCACCAGTCACAGGTAAGCAGAAGAGTCTGCTTTACACTGGAGATAGCCACCAAAGCACATTATAACTGTCCCTAAGGACGAGCTAATCAGGGTAGGGCACACATGGAATATTCGGGGATAGGCTAATTTTGTGGGCGGCTCGGAACAAAGCTAGTCGAGGTGCTGATTCATGGCGTGACTTAGTCACCGTGGCTCTAATGCAGCGAGGTGTTTGCAATGACAAACAAAAACATTAAACGGCACTTAATGTTGATGATCGAAACTAAATGACGGAGGTGTCGAAAACGCTTGACCAGTGTATTTAGTGGAAGAGCGCGTGGGTATTAAAAAGATTTCAACGTGCATACAGCATAAAAGATCGCAAAATTTTAATAAATTTGTACGCATTATTGACTGAAGACGGGAAATATTGGTGTTCGACAAGTAAAACCTCCTGGAGAACACTCTAAGATTTTTTTGAAATTATTTTGAAAGTTTTAGTAATGATAAGAAAAATCTACAAGGTATCGCAGGTTAAAAGCATGTCTCAAAGGTTTAAAATACATGATAACGAGGATGTTCATCAACTGATCCATCTTCTGTGATAACCTGAAGCTATAGGCTAGTTCAAACCACAAGCTGCAGCTAGTGCTCCAATGCCCAAGGCAGTTTTCCAATGATAGCCACATGGAGTTCGGACTAGAGAAATTCAGGATAGTGCATTTAGTCAGAGGAGGATTAGGGAGCGCAGAGATAGAGAACGAGAATATCGAGGCAATGGCTGATGACGAAATGATAAATAACCGCCTTTATTACAAGACTCTGATCAGTTCTAAGGAGTTCTCTCAACTTGGCCAAAAAAGTCAGGGCTCTCCACACCTATGTTGTCCCTGTCCTAACGTACTCCTTTAGGCGTATCAAGTGTTCGAAAACCGACCATGCGGCACATCAATTCAGTGTTTAAAAGATAAGTCTTGCAACGGCATAGAGGTGTAGAGGTGTTGTATATCTCAAACAACTGTGTAAATCAAAAGTTATACAGTTGCGAGACAATTTTAACAGAAAGCGAGAGTTTGCTCTTTATAAAATCAACTGTGAAACTGAACTCCATTACGCGCATTTGAATTTGTTATCAATGATGACCTTGATTATCAGGGTAGAATCCACAGAGGAAAAAGAAACGTAATGGAGGCAAAAAGGTATCCACGTCGAGCACCCCAAAACGTTAGACCAACATGAAGTGTATAGTGAGCCATCCAATATCTGGCTGAAAAAGGGCGTCCTGTTTACAGAAAAGGAAGGATTCGTAATGGCGATTCTGGACAGGGTTGTTAGCACGAGAAATTATCACAAGCACGTGTTACATCAAGACGTGTTCGACAGGTGACGGATTGCGTGGGGATACAAACGAATCCATTATAGAATATTTGCCTTACTACAGATACATTCTAGTGTCCGTTTAAGAAAAAGATTGCTACATCCGACATGCGACCCGACATCACAGTTACGGCAATGTCCGAGTCTTCCTCTCGGACTTTAAAAATCTAGGATAGAAACCGTAACATCGGAGTCCTTTGCTCTGAAGAGTGGGGCGTGTCAGGCTCCCGCGGGCTTACTGCGAGTCTTTCGTGGCGGTTTCGCCATCGTTGTTGTCCTCTTCATCTGCCATTTAACTAACAGCTCAGCACCGACGATACTCTGAGGTCGGTGTAGACTTTTATTGGATAACACCACCCGTATTGTTGCGATAACATTTATGGATGTGTGCTCCACTGGTATTTATTGGTCAAGAGTGAAGAAAGACAACACTGACTTTATGGATGACTTGGCTCGTGTGACTATTTGCGACTGGAAATTTACGATTAAATGGAAATTATTGTAATTCAGATTTGGATTACTAATAACCTAGAGCTACGTCGATTTATTTCCATATCTGCTTCGTAATTGGGCCACCTTCAACCCAACATCACCCTGTATCTTTTGCGGGATATTCAAGTATCCGTATTTCAACAGTCTAGCTGATTCCACTCTTTAATATTATTTTTTTTCTCCAAACATGTTCTCAGGTGAACCCGAATTTTCATCATAGCCACGGATCAAGTCAAGTGACTGATGAGATGAGGATGTTATAAGTTAATTTAATACGATGTCTGAAATCCTCTGCGATGATGTTTTAGGTACAAAATTACGAGTATGGTGTAGTTTGAAGTTCCTATTTTACCACGGTTATCCTTACACAGCGACCGCGAGCGTTAGTGGTGACAACAGGCCCCTCTAAATGCTTTCTTAGACCTACTTTTATTATCATCATTGTTAAGTTGTAGGCTCCGGAAGCTACGATCATCGTTCCCTAAAGCAACCAATCCCGACGCAACTGGAACGTTAACGTCATCCACTTCTGCTCCTTCTGTTCTAGAAGGTAAGCAAAAGCGGGGAATCTACGCGAGAAAACATCGTGCAACACTGTTCCTTGGAGTCAGGCCTCTAGCCGCGGATGACCTTACGCGGCACACGGGACAGTTAGAGATAAAGGTTTCACCTCTGGATAATTTTTCAGACCTACCAATCTTTTCAGAATGTTATGAGGAACAGTGTTTACGGGCCAGATCAAGTCATCCCAGAAGTTCAGCCTTTTGAATCCAGTTCTCGGTGGAATAAGGCTGACGCTGGCAGGCCGGAATCTTGTTGAGTTGGCTAAGAAAGGAAGCCTTCATACCTCTAAGGCAGCCGAGTATGAGAACTACATGATGGAATTTTGTAGCCTTGGTAAAGCCTGCTAAGCTCAAAAAGAAGTACTTGATACTTCGCCCTTTTTTCTTCCTCCTTTGCCGTGATATTACCATCGGCTGGTGTCGAGAATTCAATCACATAAATCATCTTGGTCTTTAGAACTTGGAAGACAATATCAGGCTTCGTAGCACTGACACGTTGAGTTGTGGAGAATCAGAAATTCCAGTAGATCTTACACCGATCATTCTCCACAGTGGACTCGAGTTCCCCCTGGACGTATGGCAAGCCACGCACTAAGTGAAGTGACTGATGAGATAAGGATAATATTAGTTAATTCAATACGATGTTTGAAAACATTTGCGATGATGTTGTAGGTACAAAATTAGGAGCATCGTGTAGTTTGTAGTTTGTATTTTACCGCTGTTATGCCTTCTAAGATGCTACCAATACCCTACTGACTCCTAAATGTTCGAAATATTCAGATATTCAAATATTCAAATGTCGATGAGGTAGACTCTTCCACCTTTTTTTTCCTCGCATTACGAAGTCGGGTCGACTGGCTCGGATTTAATGATCCGTCTGGATAGTAACATCCCAATATAAGACGTAATTTTCGTTTTCTAAAAGGGGTACCGGAATGTATCTATATAAAGGCATCCATTCTCTTAAGAGTCCTAGGTTTCGGGCAAGTTCTTGATGTATAATGCCCGCCACATCATTATGCCAGTACGTATATTCTCTTTGAGCCATTACGCGACAACCATCAATAATGTGTTCGATGGATTCGGTGGTAACTCCACATAATCAGCACCAGTCAACCGCGTCTTGATGTAGCACGTGTTTGCGATGATTTCTGGTGATGACAACTCTGTCCTGAATCGCAATAACGAATCCTTCCGTTTCTGGATACAGGAAGCCCTTTTTAAGTCAAATATTGGATGCCTCACTATCCACTTCATGTTGATCTAACGTCTTGGGATGCTCGCCTAGATGGCTTTCTGTCTCCATTGCGTTTCTAATTCCTCTATGGCTGCTTCCTTGATATTCAAGGCCTCCTCTGAGCACCGATTCAAGGGCGTGTAGTCAAGATCAGCTTTAAAGGTAGTGTTGGAAAGCGCAAGATCTCACTTGCTGTTAAAATAGTCTCGCAACCTGTAAAACTTGTGACTTACACAGTTTCTTGACATCTACAACGCCCCTACCCCCTCTATGTCATAGTAAAACTATCCTTTCAATCGCCGAATTACTGTGGTGAATTCGGTGTTTCGTCATTTCTACGCGGACAGTTCTGTCTGACCTCTCAAGGTCGGAGTTAGACGATTTGATGAGCCCAAAGGAGTACGCTAGGACAAGGACAGCATAGGTGTTCATTGTCCTGATTTTCTTTGCTGATTAAGAGAACTCTTCAGAATCAATCTCAGTCTTGTAGTGAAGGCAGTAGTTAGGCTTTTCATAACTATCGTACGCTGAATACCTTTAGATTCGAGAATACCCAGGTATTTACATGACTCGCCGTCAGCCAATGCCTCGATGTCATTCTTGATATCGTTCTCTTGCTTTGCGGTCCCTATTTCTCCTCTGATTAAATGCACTGTTCTGCATTTGTCTAATCCGAATTCCATGTGGATATAATTGGAAAACTGCCTTGTGATATCGATGACTTGCTGCAGTTTCTGATCCGAACTAGCGTATAGATTCGGAACCTATGAGACATGCCATTTAGTATTTTGCTGAGTAGCATCCCCAAAGCATTATCTTAAGACTCAGGAATTCAATGATGCATAGCCAAATTATTATATTTTTTTCAAACTTGTTCTCGGGTTAATAAGAACCCGGTTTTCCATCATAACTACGGACTAATTCAAGTGACTGATGAGATGAGGATGTAATTAGTTAATTTAATACGATGTTTGAAATAATTTGCGATGATGTTGTAGGTAAAAAATTAGGAACATGATGTAGTTCGGAGTTCCTCTTTATGTTACTTCGTCAATTCAAATCTTTTCATTGACTTATTTCTCTCTTGCCTTCAGTAAATCTATCCCTTTTTCTACCTCAACTCTTGGTTCTCTATCCTATACTCAAGGTGTGATGGTTGTTTCAGGACAATCGTAAGTCATGAATCAAAATTCCAAATAAACTTCTCCACATTTCAAATTATTGTCTATCGATTATAGGCAATGGCCGATCGATGATTGCAGATGGTCGATTAATGTTTGAGGATTGCCGATCGACTGTTGATTGATAATTGACTGTGAAACACTTTCGATAAACGTTTGATAATGAAAATAAACTTCAAATCATTTAAAATAAAATATTTTGAAACTATCAATTTTAACATTCTGTTCATCAATCATCCCCTGCGGAGTCAGTCGGACTGATTTGAAATGAATTTTGGAATAAAACGGATTGGTTCTTTATTCATGATATTAAGGATCACCGACTGTCCTTGCCTTAGCTGGCCGGATCGCTGGCCTAGCTTTCTTAGTTGTATATTCCGCAGCCTATTCTACTATTTTCTCCACCAAATCAAATCTGCAGTTTCGAATTTTGCAATTCTGACCTTAAAATCGATATTAAAAAGGTAGAAAGCCACTTAGTAGCGATCTTTAGTGGAATAATACCGTATTTTCAAGCTCACAGCCACCATATTGTATCCGCCATTTTAAATGTTCGAATTTTGACATTTTATTCGTAATTGGCTAACCAAAAAATAAACCTTGAATACAGACTATCAAGAAATTCGGTCTCGTAAAAAGTCCAGTGGTCAACATTTAGAAAATATCAAATTTATTAATTGATTTTATTGTTACATTATAAATATCTTAACATTTTGATCAATCTAAATATGCAACGCTAAAAAACACGACGGAAAATACTGATACATCTCACTGAACAATATCTGGAAGGCCTGTGTTATTACTGTAATCTTGTTGTTGCCAAAAGTTTATGTTTTTCTCAATAATCATTACAGTTGCTTCACGTTTTCTATCTAAAATGGAAGCGTTAGGTATTGAGCATTCGTCGCTTCACGAATCTATTCAGCGTATGCAGAGATCAATTAAAAAAAACTCGTCAAGCATAAACTTAATTCAACGACAGTTGGAGGTCGTTTGGATTTGTTCAATCAGATTTGGCATCGATGTGCGGCTCTTGATTTAGAAGTTTTTAAAATAAGTTATCCGATTGGTAATCTGCAATTGCCAATCAATAACCGATAATCGCCAACTATAAATTGTTAATTGTCAAACGTCAACCGATATGGTTATCAATTGTCGACTGACGATAGGCGATTGATGATTGATGATTTACGACATGGAAAGACTGTTAATGATTGACCATATACAATGGCCTGTTGATGCTTAACGATTGTTGGTTGACGATTGCCAATGGACGACTGATGGTTGACATCCAATGCTTGATAATTGTCAAATAATGTCAGATAATTGCCGATTGTCAATTATCTATCGGATAGTTGATAATTGTCGATTGAAAAACAGATGATGGACGATTGATGAGAGACAACTGACGATTAAAAATTGATGGTTAACGACGCACGATGTATGGTACGATGGATGTACTCATCGCGGGACTTTGTCGGATGTGAAAAGATTCTGTTGTTTTGGCTCTCACTTTCTCTCTCTCCGGCAGATAGAGACAAGTATTTTTTTGTGTGGTTGAGCGAGTTGATATAATTCTTTTAGCACTTTCACGTATTTTTTTATTTGTAGCAGTTCTTTTGCGAGTGTAGAAACATTTTTGGTAGTGTAAACCGTTACTATAAGCCAACCTGTGACGACTAAAGCTAAGATTGCAATATATAATGCTGTGCTTGTACCTACAGTGTTTCAGGGTAGCGAGACCTGGGCTTGTCAAGACAAGGATAGGAGAAAAGTGACATAGTGGATATGTCTGAGTCAAAGAGTATCGATCTTCCTATGGGTTTATTAGTCAGTTTGTGTGTTTATGTATTTATGTGTAAACTGTGATGCCCAGTTGCTTTGTAGACCTCTGCACCTGGGGTCATTGCTAGCGAGATTGATCAGCAACCCACGAAGGCATGGTATTGTGGAACGAGTAAGTTGTTTGAATAAACAGCATGCCCAAAAGAGTACGCTTACCCCGAAAGAGAATTCACGTTAGAGGTCCAGGGTACCATCCTTGAGCCGCTATCTCTGGAAATTTTTCAATGAAACTTTAACGAGGTTCTAGTGGTTCAAATACCTCCTTAAGATGTAGGTCCCCACCATGCACTTGGCTGCAACACAGCCCGTGAATGATGGGGTAAAAACCAGGCTTTGCTTAATATCTCAAATTATGCATACTGTTCTAATCAGATCACTTGATTACATTACAATAATGCGTCCGTGACTGATCATATATGCCCGGACAGTTCCGTGGAGACTATTAAAAAATCTGAACTCTAACAAAAATACCTACGACATGTTGGTAACAGTTTGGTATCCATTTTAAGCCTAAGAGAAAAAATGAGCTTCCTTATTATTTGTATAATAAAATAAACAGAGTCAGATTCTAACCAGGTTTATTCATTTAACATTTGTTAAACATAACTTATAGAGAATTAAGGGCAACAAATGCTCGACTCCATATATGATTGCCTAATGAAAAAATTACATAGCTTCTCTTTCAAAACGGCTTAATAAAAAAAACACTTATTCGCCTGGTCTTGTATCGTCGTAAGTCCAGGGTAATTCTTGGCCAAATTTATTCTTATGAGTTGCATTTCTTGCTGCGTACAAAATCTGAAAAATTATTAATTTGTTAATACATATTTAAGCAAATACGATAATAAAAATATAGGACAATGTAAACTATGTATTATTTTTTGTAACAGAAGTATTGAAATAGAAATATCCCGCGCATATAAAGCGGCGCGAAAATGCCTGATTTCCACACTGTTCTTCTTCATCTTCTCTTACTTAAAAGCTTTGTATGTAAGTTGTCATAATGAAACGAAATCTGGAACAGATCGTCGAACTCGCAAGAGATGGCAGTCAGCTCTTTTGCGGACATACGTAGCAAGGCGTATTTACAGGTCACAGGAACATCCTCTAGAAGGTATTATGTTTTGTGTGCGAAGCTAACATTCAAGGAATAGTGATTACTTCTCATGCGACATAAAGAGATTATCCACATGGGGAAAAAAGTTGAGCTGTGGCGGCTAAGTTATTCCTTATAACAGCTCAACGCATAGCTGGAAACGAACCAAGGAATTTAGAAACATCCGAGGCCAAAGTTAATATCTTTGGACTTATTTTACCATTTTCCCTATACCGGGGGTATCATATATTTGAAGTAGATATAAGCACAGCACGAACAGAGATATCAAGAGTAGTTGTCCAAAGGGAAAATCGTAGCCGCACCGAAGCATCAAAATAATATCGAGACAATGTAATCCACTGCAGTCACGACAAGGGTTCACTGTTTAAACTTTGAAATAGTTTTAGCAGATAAAATGCATGCCAATATTAATATTAAATACAGTTTATGTCCGAGTAATAATAATTTATAGCTTTTTCGATTGTAGGCCATAATGAAATTAGTATATCAAGAAACGCAAGAAAAACAACAAACTTGGAATGTAAATTCATTTTGACGAATTCAGTGATATTATCTTTTTCTCGACGCCAGCAGAAAAAGTGGATTCTGCTGCAATGGGTTCAAATTTTGGCTAGGAGTTTTTTTGGAAGAAGGACCGAGGGCGCCACTTTTTAATACATTTCGGGCTCATTAAGAATGGAAATGACTTTGTTTGAGTCAGTCGGATTCTTAGCAATTGAATTCGTTTCATTCCTTGTGAATGCCAAATATGTTTCCGAATCCAGTCCATTTGATTCCGCGAAGAATTTGATAAATCCAGCCCGAACCAATCAATTTTTTTCCGAAATTCATTCCAAATGAAATTCCCATTTAATTCGCATGAATCTGAATTCAGTGTGATTGTATTTGAGTTGAATATTTTATTTCAATATAATTATTTGTAACATACATTTCTTAATCATTTATTTCATGGTTAACATATTCCCATAAATACATACTTTATTTTTGTTTAATCAACGTTTCAAATGCAAAGTGGCAATTGTATTCGAATCGAAGCAAAATAATTCGGAATAAACTCTCACGTCATTCCGCGGATTTAAACGGAATAACAATTCTATTTGGAACGAAAAAAATTCATTATGATAGATAACGGAATGGCTCGGAACCATTCGGAATCAACTCGCATCATAAGATGAATTCAGACGGAATGAGCATTTTATTTTGATAAGTGCGGAATCATTCCGACTGAGTTCGGAATGGTATGGAATCAATCGGTATGAGCTTAAGTTATAAAGCGGGATTTAGACAGAATGGAAATTGTATTCAGATGCAAATGTATTCATTCGGAATAAGGAGGGAATCTCACATAATCATTCAGAATGAACTTGCGTCATTTACAGGATGCGAAATCATTTGGACTGAGGACGGAATGGCACAGAATTTTTCGGAATGAATTCGGTTCTTACCACAGATTCATGTGAAATGGAATTTTTTATTCTGATCCGTGCAGAATCAATTGAACCCAGGAAGAAATGGCACGGAATCTTGCGGAATGAGCTCTCGTCGTTCCATGGACTCATATGGAATGAAAATTCCCACTACGGATTCATTAGGACCTACAGTGAACTGGCACAAAATCATTCGGAATGAACTCGTTTGTTGCGCCGGATTCAGACGGAATGAAAATTATTTTTAGACTTGTGCGAAATCATTCGAACTGGATTTGGCTTTCAATCCAAATGAATCCTGACAATAATTAAACGATATGGCTTAAACATTTTTTTTTCTAATAATGTTTAATCTCATAGTTGAGGTAAACGTTTATTTTATCTCATTGCCTGGTAAAAGATATACGTAGTGAATACCATTCCCATATAAGATTCAAACAACGTTTACTGATTTTTTAGTATTTACCCCTCACTTTATACCTACATTACTTTCAGGCTATTGAAAAAGACCAAGATCAAAAGGACCGTCGTCATCGGGGTCCAAAATAAGACTGTTTCATACAGTTTTAAGAAATCCCTGTACTGCATAGGCACGTAGTGTTTACTTGGTATTTCTTTTCACGAGGGTATTAATCATAAATTTCCGTTAAAACTAATTTCACTCATGAATTTTTACTCACCTTAATTCCTTATTATTACAACATTTAATTAAATGTTTTAAGACTGGGCATAAGTTTCAGAAAGTATCAGTTATGATCAAAATCTTAAATTTTTTCTATGCTACGTAATTGTATGTCTGGTTTACGACATAATTGTAAGCCAATCATCTACGTATTTACCCAGAAAATATGATTCTCAATGTTGCTCAATATTGTGTGTAATTACGTAATTCTTATATATTAAAAAAACAAGACTCAAACGTAATACCATTATCCTCTTGTAATGCCATTTGGAAAAACTAGATTTCCATGTTTGAAATTATGCCATAGATGTCGAAATTATCATCTAGAAAAGTTTCTATGACGTCACGTCCTAATCTCATGTGATCTGATCTGTTTTCGTTGCATCCTGTTACTGACTACTTTAAAATATAAATTGTCGACTAAAGGAGACTCCGGTTTCCCTAAAGTGG
>CAKNWT010100565.1:1110-11502 GCA_932066315.1 Andricus coriarius | reverse complement strand
AGATGTTTCCTATAGAATGGCATTACATACTTTGTTATGTGACATTTTTACTGGTTTTTTGAAAAATGTCGGATTTAATTGACCCAATTATTTAAATTGTTGTGAAGAATTTTTGTATCGGCATTAGGGTCTTATCAATATATTTTTTATTTTAATGAAAAAATATATTCATAAGACCCTAATGCGAATACGAAAATTCTTCACAACATTACTTAATTTATTTCAAATATTTATTTTCATATGCTGTATAGATTTTTTTCATAACTTATGTATAGTTTCAACCTGTAGTTTCGCTGCTTTGATAAGAGTATAATTTTTGATTAAAAAGTGGCAATTTCGATAATTTTGAAATGGTGCAAAGTAGCTTGAAGCCTGTTTTCGGTTTGTCTATAATCGAGAAGTAATCATGCATTTTCCAGAACACATATAGTAATGCCCGGTTAGTGAATGCGCGGAAAGAAAGTTTCTCAGGAATCGGAGAGACTTAGCTCCATCAAGGTACGATTCGCCAAATTGAAGGTCACGATTTTATGCACCACACTTTTTGCGAAAGTAGATACCAATGATGTCTAGGGATCACCGAGGTTAAAGTCGTATACAGGTTTCTTCGTTATACGTTCTCCGCCTTTAGTTGCCATAGAAAATACAACGGTATCCCACAGGACATTGACGTATGGGATATATCCTCGGAACTCATTAGTGTCCTGCTGCTTCTCATTGTTTTCCTTGTATAAAAATTTTTATTAATTTATAGCTGATAGTGTGCAATTGAATCGAGTAGACGTTAGTAGGACTTCTTCTTCTTCTTGCTCAGGGAATTTGGAAAAATCAGTGAAATCTCTCTCTAGTCCGTTAATTCTCAGGATGAGTACGGAAATTTAATGTTTTAATCAACTTACTATCAATAACCACACACTATTATTTATTGCCATTAATATTCATTGGGTAATTACACATTTCAAAATCATTTTGATCATTTTAAATCAGAGAAGATTCCATTCGCTGGAAACTTGGAGGTAATAAACCAATGAGTTTTCCTTCATTAGTAATAAGTAAGTTTAAGTAATGTTTATTGAAAAAGACGTTTGTAGATATGAGTGAAAATCAAAAAGTTGAAGTTATGCGATTTTGAATTCAATTTTAAAAAAGTATTTTAGAACAACGTAAAAAAATCTCTTATCCATTCATACTAATTACAATAAGTGTAAAAATAATTATTTGCGAGATTGAAAAGTACGTTCATATCATAGAATCATGATTTTTTGTATTTAATGATATTTTTTTTATATCAGCCAATTACAATATTTTGTAAGTCAAAAATAACACTCCGATCTGCTTTTTGAAGCTTATAATTTTATAATTAAAATTTCATTATGATGACTCTTTATAATACAATTATTAAGCAAATAATTATCTGAATAAAATTCTAATGTAACTGATGATTTCAAATATTTCACAGGATGTAAGCAAATTTAATGAGATTGCAAGCATTTTTATTAGTTGCAAGGGATTTTGAAAAATTCCACAGGATTTTTATAAGATTTAAATAGATATCAGAAATTTCTAAGAGTTTTATAATATTTCTATAAATTTCGAAGAATTTCATAACAATTAAGGGTTTTTGTAGGATTTTCAAAGATCTGAAGAGATTTCAAATATTTTAGGGGATTTTAGGAGATTTTATAGGATTTCATAAATTACATATAGCTTCAAGGAATTTCCTTGAATTTCGGAAGATTTAGAAGGATTAAATACAGGATCTGTAAAGGATTTTAAAGGTTCTCAAATAGGCATTTCAACAACGACAACTTTATTGACATATGATTTCACTGGATTTTCTAACATTTTATTGGATTCCAAAGTATTTATTCACAAAAGCTAAGGGATTTCATAATTAAAGGATTCGAAATATTTCAGTGTATTCCAAAAAATTTTATGAAATTTCAAAGAAATTTAACGGATTTCATTAGATTTTTGATGATTTTAGTTATTTTCTAATATTTTAATTGATTTAAAAGAATCTATTAACAAGAAATCAGATATTTACAATGATTTAAAGTTTTGTAAAAGATTTAGTGACATTCAAAATGATTTTTAAGAATCTTCAAGAGACTTAATAGATTCTATTAGATTTCCGAAGATTTCAATTATATTCTAATATCTTAATGAATTTCAAAGAATTTATAGACAATAATTGAGAGATATTTAAAACGATTCCAAGGAATGTTTACAAGTTTGTTAAAAATTCGAAGGATTTTCAAAGATTTTAAAGGATTTGAAATATTTGAAGGTTTTTTAAGAGATTCTAAGAAATTTTCAAGAGATTTAGTGAATTTCATCAGATTTCGAAAGATTTCAATGAATAATATTCTAATATTTCAATGGATTTTAAAGAAATTATTAAAAAGAATTGAGAAATTTGATAGTGTTTCAGAGGTTTGAAGAGATTTTCAAATATTGCAAGGTACTTAAAAAGCTTAAAAAATGTGTGCAATATTTTATGATATTTAAAACAATTCCGAGAACTTTCAAGAGCTTTGAAAAATTCTAAGTGATTTCAAATCATTTTAAATATTTGAGGGTATTTTAACATGGTATAAGAAATTTTCAAGAGATTTATTAATTTTAAGGTATTTAAAAAATGTTGCAGGCTCTTTTAAAGAATTTTCTAGAATTTTCGAAGGTATGGAACGATTTGATAGGACCTTTAAGGTTTTAGTATCAAGTGTTATACAGGTAAGATGTACACGTTTTTATTAACATTTTCTTTATCAAGTCACCATAAAAATATGCATTTTCTAATAGTATAATATTATTGATAATATTTAATTGCCTTTAAGTATTACTTGATTTAAACGTGGAAATTTAACTTTCAAGCCATAAAGTTAATGAAAAATTGTTTTGTTACCGCCTGACATTTAAAAAGTGATTATAACTGAAAGGAACAGAACTAGATCATCAAAATTTCTACCCAAAATGGGCTTATTGCATACAAAATTCTTGAAAAATCACATGCCCATTGTGGTGAAAGGATTTTTTCAAAATATAATTTTTCGATACAATAATTTTTTTTAAATGTGTAAAAAATATTAGCTACACTTTAATTATAGTTTTAACATTATATCAATTTTGTTCAACCTTTTAACATTGATATATCCTACATTCATTTTTTTCGATCAAACATTGTTTTTCTTATTCGAAATTCCTACATCTCGAAAGTAAGATTTTTTTTCAAAAAATTAAAAATTTGTTTTTTTAATCGCTATCTAAAGCCGATTTTGAAACCCCCTGAAATTTCAATCTCAAAATTCTTAGTCGATTTTCTCGGACCTGGCTAACTTTTTAACATAAAACATCAATTAATTGTATTCGAAAACCTTATATCTCCGAAATAAGATATTATTTTATTTTTAAACTGAAAATTGTGGTTTCTTTCGCAATGCGCAATCAAGCCTGGTCAGTTTGAGGTTAGTGTGACTTTGAGATTGTTAACATCCACATCAATTTTCTCGAATGTGGACAACTTTTTTTTTTTAAACTTTATTAAACTGAATTAAAAAAAAGTTTGGCTCGGGATTGGACATTTATTTTATCTCTAAACAGTGATTTCGATTTTATAGAATTTTTGTTCTCTCTTTTAAAAAATTCCCATTTTGTTGGTTATCTAGTTCTGTACTGCCAACCTCCAACTCTGAAACTATAATTGCAAACGAGAAAAAGCTTCATTTTGTAGTTCTTCAATTAATTCTGAAAAGTAAATATATTTACTTAATTTTCTAATTAATTCTATCAAATAATTTATTTTAACGAGGTGTAAAATAAAAGTAATGGGCAGATAGGATATTATTGGAGAAAATACATTCAATTAATTCCTATTATGAGGACATTTATTTCTCCAAACATTTTGTTGATTTTATTCTTTAATTATTATTATTAAAACAAAACTTATAAATACAGTAAGTATCCTCACAACTAGTGAAATGCGAAAATATTTCCATTTCATTGGTCAAACACTAAATTACTCACTCTGATAGCAAAATTTACACTTATTCAGAATTAAAGATAATCGGATTAATGAGTGTCTTATTAGGGTGGTTCTAGTTCACTTTTTTCTAGGGGGCCACCAGGCATTCGAAATTTCCCATGTAAAATACATGTGAATGAAATAACTTTTTGGTGTTTTTGGAATAACTTCGGTGTGTGTCGGAAAATATTATGGAAAAGTTATTGGACTTTTAGAGTACTATCTAGCAAAGAATTCCGTACGTATATGAATCATATGAGTTTGCCACAACTGACTTATCCCTATGGTTCGCATCGGAAAGTACCCCTAAACCTAAAGATCTTATTCTGCACGAAATCTATACCATTGAGCACTTTATTCTTGATCTTTTTTTAGCCAAAAATGATTATTGTTCATCTCGCAGGATAATTATCAATATGTTAAAGCAATTTATAATTATTTAAGCAAACGTCATTAATTTATATACACGTTTTTTATCACGAAGCCAGCTCTTTTCAAACAGAATTAAAATCAAGGTTGCCTCTTTATACATTTCATACGTTTTCGACACCTCAGCTTTTCTATTAAACAAATTTTTTTTTGGTTCAAGGAATTTTTTTCAATATATTCAGAAGTGAATATTTGTTCGTGGTGATAACTCCTCATTTTCGAAGTCAATACATTTAATTATTTATATTTCTGAATTGGTTAAACATATATGTGTAATATATAATGGTATCGAGAGCATATACAATATCTAAAAAGGCAACCTTAATTTTTATTCTGTAAGAATAAAGCCGACTTTCTAACTAAAAAACAATTATCTAAACATAGGTTCACAGTTGAACATCATTAAAAAATTACTATAAAATATTGATAATGATTCTGATAGACCACGAATAATAATTGTTTGTAAAAAATAAACGAGAATAAGGTGCTCAGATGTGTAGATTTCGTGCAGAAGTAATATTTTTGGATTTATGGGTATTTTTGGGAGATTTTTTTCCATATATTTTACATGGAAAATTTTGAGTGTCGCACGGTATTTGTTGAA
Organism: Andricus coriarius; assembly: GCA_932066315.1. Classification (NCBI taxonomy): domain Eukaryota; kingdom Metazoa; phylum Arthropoda; class Insecta; order Hymenoptera; family Cynipidae; genus Andricus; species Andricus coriarius. The sequence goes on along the minus strand of CAKNWT010100565.1, from coordinate 6,445 downwards.
ATACAAAATTTCAAAAAAGTAAAACTCTGCAATTTCTGTTTTCGGATTTGGAACCGGATTGGGGTAATCGTTGCCTTAAGTACGAAAACAAATTTTTCAGTGAATTTTTGCACCACCAAATAATGAAGTTTGGCACCTTTAAAAATAAAGATTTCGGCAAAAAATACAACATTTATTATTTCGGATTTGAAATCGAATAAATTTTCAACTAAGAAGACACATTTTTTACCAAAAAAAAAAACGAATTTCTCTCAAAATACATGAATTTAAAAAAAGGTTAATAGTCAACCAAATAGTTGAATTCTCTACCAAAGTAGTTGAGTTTTGAACCCAAAACGACCAATTTTCAACAAAACGGTTGATTTCTTAACAAAAAAATGGAAAAGTCACATTTTGTATTAAAGAATTTGAATTTTTACCAAATACAGTGCAACCTACGAATAAGACCGGGCTCGGGCTTGTAGGCGAATATAATTCCGAGAAGTCAGTTACCCCCACCCGCGGTCCTAAATCGCCACGAAAAATTCTCGGCTCAACCTCCGAATAAGTCCGCTTGCATTCGAGTCATATTCACGTGAGAATTACATGTATTTTTTTGTTCAAACTTGTTCTCGGGTTAAGGAGAACCCGGTTTTCCATCATAGCCACGGACTAAGTCAAGTGACTGATGAGATAAGAATATAATTAATTAAATAAATACGATGTATGAACCCATTGGCGATGATGTTGTAGGTACAAAATTAGGAGCATGGCGTAGTTTGCACTTCGTCTTAAACCACTGTTATGCTTACACAGCGGCCGTGAATGTTGGAGGTGACGACAGTCGCCTCTGGATGCTTTCTTAGAGCTACCATGTTCTTAGAGCTACTTAGTAGAGCTTCTTAGAGCTTAATACTATTATTATCAGTATTAGTATTATTTAAAATATTTTAAAAATATTATTCTAAATAAGTACTATGAGTAAGGTAAAATTTTTATTTGGGAAAAAATACGCAATTTTTAATTTGCAAGAGTTACTTGGCAGTATTTGACGAAAGTTTATGGGATACCATTTTTTTTAAATTGAATTAAAAAATATTATTTTTTAATAAGGATTGCTGAATATTTTACTTTGTCTGACCTTCTTTTAGATAATTAAACATTTTTATTAATACATTTATATAAAAAATGTATAAATATTAATTCGTTTTATATTAACAATGGATTATTGAAATTTATTACAAAATCAATTGAAATTTTCATTACTATAATATTACTTAAAGCATAAATTATGATCAAAACGCAATTTCCACGCGCGGACTTATTCGGAGGTTCGCCCCCGATTCTATGATGCGCGAAGTAGTGGGGGCAACTTTCGAACGAAGATTAGGAGAAGCGGGCTTATTCGGAGAGGACTTATTGAGAGGTTGCACTGAAGTTCATTTTTTAACCAAAGAGATGAACTTCCAACCAAAGTGATGAATCTGCAACTGGGCTAGTTAAATTTTCGGTTAAAGAACAATTTTTAACAGAAAAAAAACGGGTTTTCAACCAAACTTTTAAATTTACAACCAATTCAGTGAAGTTTTACCCAAAATGATGAATCTCTAAGAAAAAAATACGTATATTTTCAACCAAGTAGTTCAACTTCGGTCTAGGTAGTTGAATTTTTGAGAAAGAAGATTAATTTGCTACCAAAAGGAAGACAAATCTTTAACAAGAGAATTGAATTTTCAACCAAATCGTAGAATTTTTAAACAAAATAATAAATTTATCATCAGAAATCGAAAAGTTTAATTTCAAGTTAGAGAAAGTAATTTTCAAACAAAAAAAGAAACGAATTTTAGAAAAAATAGGGTGATTTTTTACTAAAATAGTAGTTCAATTTTCAACCATAAAGATTATTTTTCAAGCAAGAATCTTAATTTTATACGAAGAAAAACGAAAAAAAAGATAAGTTTCAAACTAAGTAAGACAAATTTCCACCGAAAATGAAATAGTTCCATTCTCAATAAAAAGAAAATTAATTATGAACAAGAAAAAAACGAATTTGTATAAAAATGGTATAATTTTCAACCGAACCATTTTCAAATCAAATGAAAAAAAGAATTTTTAACAAATTCGTTCATCTTTGAACGATGCAGTTTAATTTGCAACTAGAAAAGATACATTTTTTATTTGAAATGGAATCGTTAAGTTCACAATTAAAAAATTAATTTTTATCCAGAAACAAAAACATTTTTACAATATAGTTTAATTTTCAACCAAAGAAATTATTTTTTTCAACCAAATTGTTTGATTTCTTAAAAATTAGATTGACTTTTCATCAAATTGTGACATCCTGTCACTCCAGCTAAAATCAATACTTTCTTTCTCACCAAATGCAACTATTCTAAAGCGTTCCATTTCTACGAAATTTTCTATGTACAGCCAGCATAATTTTGACCAACCGTATCAGTTATACAGGAGGGAACGCGCCCCAAAATGAATAACCAAGTAAGGTGATTGTAAAAAAAAACTCTATTTAACCAACAATTAACTAAAACACACAGATGGGATCGCACCCCAAAATGAATAGCAAATTAAGGAAATTGTGAAATTAACTCTGTTTAACCAACACTTAACTAGAACACTCAGGAGGGAACGTGCCTAGAAACGAGTAGTAAATTAGGGAAATCAACCCGTGGATGGAACGTAAAATATCTACCATTGTAGCGAAAGGGTATTTAACCCGCCATCTTCAAAAAGTCAAATCAGTCTAATTCTTGTCGTCATATCGCGTACATCTAAGTCCGTTTTCTTGTCTGGCTGTCTAATTCTTGTCGTCATATCGCGTACATCTAAGTCCGTTTTCTTGTCAGTCAGTCTGATTTCTGTCTTCCGTCAGCTGAGTCTCAATTCTGTCATTCAGTCATTATCCCGTACGTCGGTTGTCTTCATTTTCAGTTCCGTTTATCCTTCAATCATGGCAGGCTCTGTCAGTCTATTTCTTTAGTAAATCTGTAATTGTGAATCTTAGTCTATAGTTAGACAATAAGATTAACCAGTTACTAAAATCAACAGTAAATTTTTCCTAAGTCTGATTATGTGACAAGTGTGAATTGATGGTGGTGAATTAAAATTAAAAGGAATGAAATCTTGATACTATTTGGCTCCCTGGAGAAGACCCTCCTCCGTTCCTGAGAGAAATCTGGACAACCTTACTTGAAGGGATCATCTGTCTAATCGCCACACGCAACGACCCACGCGATAAGCCATATACGGACCTCTTGCCATCCCTTCAACAAAACTCGAAACTCGAAAACTCACAAGAAAACCCTGGATTTACTCCCGAAACGAAGGCACGATACTTCAAAATATTAAGCTGAGTAAGTACTGATTTATTCTAAATTCAATGTTTAATTTTTTTCCCTTTATATAAATTCTTATTGAAACCCTTCCGCCTTTTCCTTTTTCAAGCTGCGAATCCTAGGAGAATCAAAGGCTAGGATTTCTGATTCGTCACTACGGGACTCTTTAGTTCAATTACACCATTTGTATTTACTGAAAATAAAATTCAACCAATTTATGTAATAAATAAAATCGTTAGAACTGATTTAATCACCTCTCTGTTTTCCCTCAACTCCCGCTTCGGCAAGATCAGTATAGTTAAGTTATATTAATTATTCTGATAATTGTCGAGCAAAAACGAGGATCTAATTCTAAACTTTCAAACCAAATACATAACTTTTCAGTAAAGTATATTTATTTTCTACAGATCCTTGGATTACAAGTAGAATACTTGGATCACCTGAATTACTTCGAATCATGATTACTTTGAATTATCGCGAATTACACAACTGGACGGCCCCGGATGAGAAATGGATTACAAGTGGATTATTGCCGATTACAAGCGGATCATTCCGGAGTATATTGGATTGCTCGAATTAAAGTGGATCACAAAGTCCGGACAACCGAGTGTCCTCGGATTACCAGAGTAGTTTCTGCCTCGGAATCATCCCATCGGATGGGGTCAATCTATGGGTCAAACTTCATTCTTTTACTTATATTTTGAAAAAGTTGAGGAGCGTTTGCACTTTTGAAAATGCCTGTTCCTGGATCATCTTAATACATTTTTAAATGACAATCAATTTTCTTTTATTTCTTGAATAAATGAGGAGTAATGAAGGAAGGACTTAATGGAAATAAATAGTACCTTTATTGCCATTGCTTGATCAGTGTTTCGATCTCAAGGCCAACCACCTTTTCTAGACGCTTAGGTATTACTGCAATTGGAATACGGGCATACAGAAACGTAATTGACAATATAAGTCTCGTTAAGCAGTTTTATGCGATGCCGCGACTGAGACTACAGCTCTAGATTTCAGAATGGAAGTTTGCCGTCGCTCGTACTCGATAAAGTAAACGGGAGTAAAGTTTCGCCAATTAAATAATTCCACGTTGACCTGATAAAACGATCGGAAGCACCACGAATGTACATTCCTTTCGTTCAATGTTCTTGTACTACTAAATGCGAGTCAAGAGTGGATCGCTTTAATGGAATCTTAAACAAATTGACTCAGATGTATACCATCCCACTAAAAACATCTGCGATGCCAAAAATCTGCCAAGTACAACTAAATGGATTTTTGCAATGAAAGTTGGCCAAGTAATTTGGAAATAAAATATTCATAATAAAATATTTTTATGAACTGTCCTACATAAATTTTCAAAAATAAATTTGGAAAAGCCATTATAGACATTATAAAACTTGGCAAGATTGAATGTATAAGGAAAATGATTTTGGAAAATGGAATTGCTGTGTATAGGATTTTTGGACAGTTTGAAACAACTTTTTAAAATATATTTGAAAAATTTCTATAGCTCACTTTATGAAAAAACTTTCCTTGTATATTTAATATAAATATTTTTTTCAAAGCTACATGACCAACTTTGATTTAAAAACTTCATGTAGTTGTACTTGGCAGATTTTTGACATCCCAGATGTTTCTAGTGGGTTTTCAAAGTTTTTTCGTAATTTTGATGCTAAAGAAGATAGGTAGGTTCAAATAATTTAATTTTCAATAATTACTAATTTATTAGATACAAAAATTGAATGAATTGTTTAAATAATTTTCGTTAAAAGTTAATCAAATAAACTAAATAGATGTATTCTTTCATTAAATTTAATTGTACCATTATTCAATTTCAACTGTATTCTTGAACTTTAATTCAAATGGAAAGGGTTACTACGTTCATCGAACTAATCCGATACTTATTAAATTAATTTTTTTTTACATTGTCCCACTTCTACAGATTAATCTATCCAACCAGTTGAAAACAAATTTCAATGAGAAGTCTGTAGCAATATTTCCAC
>CAKNWT010100541.1:491-10648 GCA_932066315.1 Andricus coriarius | reverse complement strand
TCAAGGGATTTCAAAATATTTCAAAGGATTAGCAATATTTAAGGGTATTTAAATAGAGCTCATAGGAATTTTTGACAGTTTTCAATAAATTGAAGAGATTCTAAACTATTTAAAAGATTGTACGGTATTAAAAAAATTCCAAGGAATTTACAAAAGCTTCAAAAATTTGGAAGGGATTTTGAAAGATTTTAAAGGATTTGAAATATGAAAGAGTAAAATATTCCAAGGAATTTTTAATAGTTTTCCAAAATCTAAAGCGCTTTCCCAGTTAAATAAAATTCCCAGGTTTTCCCTGATTTCTCGGTCCACTATACACCCTTCATATTAAAATAAGTTTTCTTATTACCACAACGTGGAGAATAAAGTTATTGGCTATGTCGGTTTTTGAAATAGCAACAGAACGCGAATCTTTCAACTTCACATTTTTCGGAATAGTTACGGATAGCGGTAGCAGTAACAACGCTAATACACTGTCATGAGTACCTGAAAAATAATAATATCTCTATATATTATCTAATAAAGTAAAATAATATACATATACACATTTGTAGATTTTACTTAGTTTAAGAACATTTTCGATTCCTTTGCCTCAGGGTTCATTTACAAAATACGCGCTACGTTCCAAGGAAGATGGGGTCTTCTTAAGTATCATTCGCACTGGGGGGGGGGGGGGGGAGGGATGCAGTTCCCTGAAAATGTATCACGTATTTTGTGAATGGCTCCTTATAAATATGTTGTTTTTCAAAGGAAATAAGTCGATACGTATTTCACCGTGTTTATAGAAATAAAAATAATGACAATATTAAAAGTCGATTTTCTGAAAAAACGCCTTTTTTACTGCAGTGGTACTCGAATGTTGAAGAAATTTTGTAAGTTTCATGCGGGCTAAACTTTGTTTTAGGACAAGAGAATTTTTGGTTCGAAAAATTAAAATTGATGAAAAACGGGCATTTGTCTGAAGAACACCCTACAATTTCAAATGCCAATAACTTCAAAGACATTATTTTCTTGCATAAACGATAAAATGCGTGTCACGTTTCCTTCCAAAAATAGAATATTTGGAAACCACTGATTCCGTGACTTTAAATTGTCCTCGCGCTTCCTGTCTGCTATTAAATGGATTCGGTGAAATATAAAAAGCATCACTTTTTGAGTCTAGTTTCTGCAGAACAGTAACTTACGAATTGTAAATAAATTTGATAATATAATTGAGAGCGTAAGGTAATAAGCCAAATAATTGTGGTAAAAACATATAATACCTTGGTCAATTGATTCCCTATTACTTTTGACAAACTCCTCGACCTCCTTTATCTTTGATTTTAAACAAATAGGGAGAATTTTGGAAGCTAATGGAGGTCAACTGATGCAAAATGAGGAGTAAAGTGGCACACAATCTTTTGCATTAGGTGGGAGGTGTTTTTTCACCTCTTCAAGCATACATCTTTCGAAGTCGGATTCGAGCTATTAAATTATAAATGATTAATTCCAATTCGTAAAAGTATCCCTAGTGGACAATTTTTTACAAAAACGTACAAGACACGAAAAAACAAAAATGTTGTACTGTTTTCCGTATTTTATTTGATATTTTTAAGTATATGTTATGCTTAATGCAGGGACACGACCGAGACTTTCGCTCCATTTCGTTATTGATAGAAAAAAAATATTTTTTACTAAAGTTAGATCTGCTATCTCTAGATTGGGATGAAAGTAGATGATATCTGAAATTACATTAATTAATGTATAAAAATTCGTTTGTATTGTCTATTAATATCTTACCATTCCTTTAAAGTTTAAACATAAATCCTTTTTTTGTAATAGCGATCATGTACACATGTTAATTTAAAATTATACCATTGGAATATTCTAAGTATTTGTTATCCTAGATCGAAAAACAACAACTTGTTGACTGCAAAATCTGTAAATTCGTACAGATTCTTGAAGTTGTAAATTGTCTGAGTTGCAATTTTTCGTAAATTCCTGTAGGAAGTTAAAACTCCAATAAAATACAACAATATACAATAAAATATAAAAAAAGTATAAAGTTCCTCAGTTATTATACACTTCTACAATAAAATACCAGTATTTACAACATAATTTTTAGTATATTTTTCCAATATTTCAACTTTTGTGAAATCTTGTATTTTTTTCGAAAAATTAGCAATTTTGTACAATAATTTAAGTAAAATTAAAAAAAAATTTATGACGACAAACACCCATATAAAAAAAATACAAACTTTATACTCTGTTGTTAATCTTCTTACTTTCCCACAAGAAAATACAAGAAAAACATTAACTATTTGTAGTTGATTCTGTTTTTTTGTTGAATTTTATACATTTTATTAGAAAAAAGTACATGATTTACCAAAAAATTACAGTTGTAGAAATGTTGTACTTTCTTGTGACATTTTATTCCACCAGGGATGTTCGAAGTGTTGTTTGACTACATGAAAATTATTTTCGGAAAATTCAGCCTTGTACAATGAGAAAAGTATGATTTGTACTTATCCTGATCTCTTATTAGACTGAAATTAATCAAAATGAAACTAAGGAAGGATATAATTAAATTTATAAAGAAAATGTTCAAGCTTTAATGAACAGCCTTTACGTGTCAATGAACGTTGATCAATTAATTAATTAAAATACTTGACCTATTCATAAATAACAAATGATAAGTGATTTATACTTTTTTTATTGTAAAAGGCTCAACTATGTAAAAGAAAATATGCTTACTAATGCTATTCCGAGTGGAGGTTTTAAGCAGGGAAAGCTTTTCCAATACTTTTGCAACGACGACGTGTCCGATTTTTTATTATTGCTAAATATCCGCTAAATAGTTATCTCTTTTGTGATCGGTGAGACACAGAAGGCCACACAGTTCATTTCCTGAAAAACAACACAGGATCAAGAAAAATTGATCACAAAAACGAATTTCTTTAATACAATACTCTGTAAAATGTTTTTTTTTTATTAGTAACCTTCAGTTCCTTCCGATTCAGAAATAATATCTGATTCGTCTAAAGATTCCGTTAAAATACCCGCTAGTCTTAATTGTTTTCTAATAAGTTTGTAATGATTGTACAAACAACCTCGAGCACTCACAAACTGCCCGTCTTCATTTCTGTAGTACGTGATATAAAATAAATCTTTATCCTCTGTTGGGAATAGTTCAATAATTTCTTGCTGAAGCTTGAGAAACTGTTCAGGTTTAATCCTGTAGACAACAGACAAATATAAAATAAAAAAACAAATACTATAGGTTTTAAAACATTGAATTTCGTGTCTACTTCATTGAGCCAGCTCTCTAACTCTGAATTAGTTTAAATTGACTAAAAAAAACTTGCATGTAATTAATGATTAACGAAATTGAGGTTGGATGACTACTTGTTAAAGAAGCCACTGAAAAATTTGTGATAATAATTGCGCAAACTCCTTATTCAAATAATCTAATTTAAATGTGATATTTAACAGCGAAAAGTAATCAATTTAGAAAAATAAGTATTTAAGCAATATAAACGATGAAATCAGTAAACATTTTCTTCCTTTTCGATTAGTCATTTTCAACTACTTTAGATTTAGTGAGAAAGCTCACTTTTCCGTCAATCCCCTACAGACATTTATGATTATGAACTCAAACAGAAATACATAGTACGAAGCAAAATTCACGTTTACACACATTACTCTATTTCAAAGCTAAATAAATAAACATGTACTTCTACATAGCTCGTCAAAATTTGATAATAACATTTTTTCCAAATACCAAAAAATACCCAATCTCATATGAATGAACTAATGAGAATTTTTTTCAATTGCAAAAATTGTAGAAACGCACTAAAAGTTACAATGCACATCCACTCTATAGAGTCATCTAGTGTACATACATTTTTAAATAAATAAACTAGAGGGGTTAAGAAGTAAAAGAAATAATTAGACTTCCACTTCTTCAACATGCAAATACCATACGAGCAAAGAAATACCATACTGCTTTCAACTTTGTTTTATTAATCCATTGATTGTTTGCCAATTATAATCAAACTTACGTGTATGTCACAGGATTTTCTTTTAATAGATCTAAGATCACTATATTCTTTAATTTAGAGTAATCAAGTGTCTTCGAGATTCTGTATCTCCCTAAGACAATTCTGCCTTTTAATGTACTATTTAAAACGTGAAATAGATAATTTTCTTTATAAGTAAGTGCATCTAAAAATAACAAAAATATATTCAATGAGCAAAGCAAGAAAAGAATGACAAAAGTAGCGAACGTCTGGAAACATATAATTAATTCATAAATTATTATTACGTAAATATTTTTAAATACAGTAAAAAAGTTTTTTCTTTCTAAATAAATAAAGAAAATTTTTTTTGATTAAGTTATGTTCTCAAAAAATTGTTTCATCGTTTCAATTGAGTAAAAACATTGAATAATTGAAATATTACACATAAAGTGTTTGTTACCTGCTGTATCGACTGCTTTATTTGTAATATTTACTTCTTCTGTTAGGTTTTGTGTGACGGACAAATTTGCGTCTAGCATTTCAACATTAATGTTATTGTCTAAATTATCTATCTCCATTTCTTCTATTACCATATCTTTACTTTGAAGATCATTCTGTGACATAATACCTTTATGGAAATAGTATTTCACTATCTTTCAACTGGAAAAATGCATGAATCTGCACACCATTAGCTAAATGAGAGAAATAAGAGGCAAAATTGAACACATTGATATAAAGTAGAGTGCGAAAAAATAAAATTTAACACCAGCTATATATGTTGACATAAGGCTGGTGCTATTGTTACGTCTTAAGAAAACATAACTTACCTTGTAATTTAATATAAAAAGATTGTTCCTCGTTTTTGAATTTTAATTTTTAAACAACTAAAAAACCAAGGATGAGGATAACTACCACTACAAGAAATAAATTTAAATATTATAAATCAATTTACATTTATTTATTGAACAATTACAGTTGGAAAAATGAAATTGAAAAGTTAATTTTAAATAAGATGCAGCTGGAGTGCTCTTTCTTCGCAATGCCTCAGATCAAATCCTTTTGTTTAATTTTAGTCCACCTTAAACAGGGATGACTAGTTAATTAAACAGACAAGGAAAAAAATTGTTGAAAAGGTGTTAAATGATTACTTACAAGTTTGTTCGGGTGTCGACTCTTGTCCACCCTCTCGCTTTGTTGAGACGAAGGGCCTCGCCTTTGAATCCTCGGGACCCTGAATGGGGGCCCGTAAGGGGTGACCGATGAATGGAGTCGGACTGCTGGCTGGGGTGACCTGGTCTATAGGTTTGATGACAGGTGCTCCTTTGAACGAAGATTCTCCACACAGAAGTTAAAGAAATGGAAGACCGAACGAAGCGACGGTACTGGGTTGACGGGCCGTGTATACTTGGTCCGGAGTTTAGGGTTTCGATTATTGTACTGGGTGTTGTTCTAGACTTAAACTGGAGGGAAACCGTTGTAGACTAAACTGTGCCGAAACTGGTGTAGATGAAACTGAACTAAACTTACTTTCTGCTTCCGAATGTGCTGTATTTATATGCGAGATCCCTCATAGGATTCTCACAGGGTTGAGGGTTTTTTGAAGTAGGGATTAATGTTTGTCCCAATCAGCGTGCATATTCGATTATGTAGAAGAGTGGTATCGGTCTTATTATCCAAGGTATGCCCATATATGGAAAGTGTCGCAGTAGCTAATATGTATTATATCCCTTCCTAGTCCAAGGGGGTAATTAATAAGGAAGCCAATCAGCGATGAGGAATCGTGATGTGTCCAAATATGAAGAATGGGGCAGTTACCAAAATATATGGTATCCATTCCTAGGTGACAATGGCTTAGATATTCTAATGCGTAGAAGGGCATAAGATTGCGTGTATTATTTGTGTGAGGCTCACCCTCCTATAGCTGTCATCTTGATGATGATATTTATTGCTTTTGCATCGAAGATGCTGGTGTCCGTTGCATAGAAATAAGTAGGTCAAGATGCTTACATCATTTAGCTGAGTATTGTAGGTACCAGCATTTTGTAAACGTGTGGGACTGAAAATCTGGTCTGTTCTTAAGGTTGGCTTGCTGATTAATTTATAGCATTTCAAATAATGGGTGACTCCTTGCTATGTTTGGTCTGCAAATTCTATTTAGGCCGCTGGGTACCAGCATTTGTAGATGTATAGGATTGAAAATGTGGCTAGGTTTTACGGTATCTTGCTGATTAATTTATGTCCTTTTGATTAGCGTGTGCCTGTTTGTTGTGCGAAAGATGATGCGTACAGCCCATATGGTCTGCTGGGTCGACCCTTACAAATCTGATCTTCACGAATGATTTCAACAGTATTAGGTTGGTTTATAATATGATTTTAACAATAATAATCAGATATTGGATATGATCTTTCAGCTTGTTGTTTTATTGTTGAATATAAATGTTATGCAGTTATAATCTATTGAATATAAATGTTATGTAGTAGTCTATTGAATATAAATGTTACGTAATTATAATATATTGTTTATAATTATTTATTATTATTATAATCGTCACGGGACGTGACACTATACTTACGCTAACGTGAACTAATTAAACTTTTTTTCAAATGGTGTAATTCTATATTAAAATCCTTTATAGATCAAAAAAACGAAAAATAGAAAAGGTTAAAATTGGAATAATGTAATATTAAAAAATTGGAAGTTCATTTGATTCTAATTTAAAATATTTAAAATTGCATGATTTAAAAAAAAAGTCTTTTAATATTTGACTGACTATTAATGTAAAACAATCAAAGCGCAATTTAAGCTTTTAATACTAGAGACACTTTTCTCTACATAAATTGTTCAAAATTAAACGATTTCCTATCAAAATTTAAAGAATGATTTCAATTAAAAGTTATAAATTGGAGACTCAAGTGGAAGCAGGGTATAAAATTCAGGATTTATTAATTAAATTCAATTTGAATCGCTCAAGCTCGAAATAAACTATTAAATTTGGGTGGCTTCTGTTTTTTTATTGTGTATTTTTTCAAGCTCTAAACCAAATTAATACGCTTTAAAATTCAAGTAAAAAATTCTGCCAAAAAGACGAATTTACAACAAAGTTTATTCTGTTTAAAAATATAAATTTTTAACCAAATATGAGTTTTTAACTAACATGACGACTTCCGTTTCCGGCATGAAAGTGTTAGGTTGGCGGTGATTGTGCAGTGCGAATTTTAGTGAATTTGAAGTGGAATTTGAGGTGAGTGGATGGCAGAAGTGTGATTGAGGGTTTTGGTAGTGTGAGTGTGTTTGTAAAGTTTAATAGAAGTGAAGAGGTTGGTGATAATTTGAGAGATTGAGACTGATTTGGGTAGGCTGGGCGGTGAGGTTGCTTGGCGTCAGGAGCAGGGCAGGGAGACAAGTACAGACAAGTGGCGGCGACAGGGAGGGAAAGGTAGAGAGAAGCACGGAAGAAGGTACGGTAGCAGGGTGGGGTAGCGCAGTGCAGATATAGTTAACGAGAGTTACGTATGGGATTACAGACAGAGGGCTCTGCGAATCGGCTTGACGGGCAACGGGGACAGCGATAGCAAAGAAGAAAGGGATTCGGACGAGGAAGTGTTCTGTGCGCCGAAACTTGAGACAAAACAGAGAGGACAGTACAAAAAACTGTAGAACGGGAGAGATTAAGGGCGGAGAGTTTTGGCTCAATAGAGTCATTCATTAATAGGAAGAGGGATAGGGCGGAGAGAGGAAGTAGTGAAGATAAATTAGAAGCAGGATCTAGCCTAAAAAATTCAAAAATGTACAGAAGACCGCCGGGAAAAGAACATCAGGAGGGGCGGGGAGAAAGACGAAGAAATAGTTGAACATAAAGGTGAAAAGGAAAATGTTCAGTTAAATGACATGCGTCAAATGATGATGGAAGTAATGGGGATGTATGAGGAAAAGCAGGAGAAAAGGGTGGAGGAAATAAGGAAAGAAATTAGGCAGGAAATGGCAGAGCTGAGGAGAGAAATGAGGAAATGGGAAGAGGTTAGGGACAAGTTAGAGAAAAGGATGCAGACGCTGGAGAAAAGACTAGACAAGAAGGAAGAGCCGAATAAAAAAGTAGAGGAGCTGGAAGGTAGGCTAAAAAAAATGGAAAGCTCAAACCGTGAGTTTCGAGTAGGGGAGAGTGGGAATAAGGAGAATGAATGGCTGAGAAAAATACAACAAAGAATAGAAAAGAAAGAGAGAGAAGATAGAAAAAGAAACATAGTGATAAAGGGTCTAAGATTAGAGGGGAAGGAGATGAGGGAAGGAGTAGAAGAAGTGCTAAAAAGGATTGATGCTAAGATAGAGATAGAGGAAATGCGAGGTGTAGGAAGGGAAGAGCGAAGAGGGGAGAGAATGGTACTGGTGAAGCTAAAAAAATGGGAACATAAGAGAGATGTAATGATAAAGAAAAGGATGTTATATGGAAGCTCGGAGAGAATAGAGGATGACTTGACTTGGGTAGCAAGGAATATGCAGTATAAGCTAAGGAAAATAGCGGAAAAGGAAAGAAAAAAGAGAAGAAGAACATGGGTTAAGTATGGGAGAATACAGATAGAAGGTGTATGGTGGAATTGGGACGAGGTTAGGGATGAGTTAGTAAAAAATGAGAAAGCGGGAAACTAGGAGAGAAAGGATCGGGAGATAAGGAAATAAAAAATAGTAGGAAACAAAAAGAGTCGAGAAACGAAAATAGAGAAGACTGGAGGATATGTTACTGGATAGAAACAAAGGATAGGGAGTTTATGAAATATTTGACACAATGGGATGTAATAGTATTGATGGAGATGTGGCTAGATGAAAAGGGATGGGAAAGAGTAAGGGGAAGATTACCAAGAGGTTACAAATGGCAAGTTCAGAATGCAAAGAGGAAGAATCAAAAAGGTAGAGCAATGGGAGGAATGGTGATGGGAGTAAGTAAAGAATGTATAACCGAGAAGGATAAAAAGGAGATAAAAGAATACAAAGAAGGGTTAATAGTAGAAGAGATAAATATGGGAGGAGAGAGGTGGAAGATAGTGGGGGTCTATGTGAACGGGGATATGCAAGAGAAATCAGAGGAGATGAGAGAACTCATGGAAGAAAATAAGCAAAACTTATAATAACTTAGATCCTCCTATTGTAATAACTTATAATAGGAGGAGATTTTAATGCGAGAATAGGAGATAGAGGAGGAAGGGAAGGGGGTGGAGACCGAGGAAGGAAATCCAAAGACAAGATACTAAATGGGGAGGGAAAGAAATTGTTGAAGAGCCTAGGGGAGATGGGATGGTTTATCCTAAACGGAAGTATAGAGAGGGATGAGGAAGGGGAATATACACGTTCAGGAGGAAAGATGGGAACGGTAATTGATTATGTGGTAGTGGACGACGAGGTAAGGGAAAAAGTTAAGAAACTAGAGGTAGGGGACTATATAGACTCGGATCACTTTCCATTAATAGTGACAGTAGAGGGAGAAAGGGATAATAACGATAAGGATAATAAGGAAGCAAAGGTAAAAAGAGCAGGAAGAGGGGATTGGTCAAGGGAAGGTAAAGAACAGTTTGAAGCAAAAGTGGGCATTATCAAAACGGGGGAAGGAAATGTAAACAAGGAAATGGAAATAATGATAGGAGAAATAAAACGAGCATTAGAGTGCACGAGCAAAAAAGAGGTTAGTGAAGGAGGGGATAGAAGTGGTTGGGATGCTGAATGTATACAGAAGAAGAAGGAAGTTAGAAGGGAATTCAGAAAATGGAGAAAAGGAACAAGTAGTGGAGAAGAATATAGGAGAATAAAGAAGGAATATACTGAGTTGTGTGAGCAAAAAAGAGAGGAGGAAAATAAATTGTTTGAAGAAGAAGCGGAGAATGCTAGAACGGAAGAGGAGGTTTGGAAGGTAGTAAATAGAGAGAGAAGAAGAAGGAAAAGAGTAAATCAGGATATTGAGATGGTAGAATGGAAACAATATTTTATGGAATTGCTAGGAGGGGTAGAGAGGAAAGTTAGAAAAGGAGGAAAGGATGGCAGGGAATCAGATGAGGACATTACAAGTGAGGAAATAATGAAGGTATTACGGATGATGAAAGATGGAAAGGCTCCGGGCATCGATGAGATTGCAAATGAAGTCTGGAAATATGGGGGGACGGAATTAGAGGAATGGG
>CAKNWT010100520.1:369-17945 GCA_932066315.1 Andricus coriarius | reverse complement strand
CATGCATAGTCCTCAGTATCAAATTTCATCTGTACACGTGCAACTTTTTTGCCTATTAAATAAATAAGGAGAGAAATTTTAAGTTAAATATGGTATCTATAAGGAAGCAATAAATCATCCTTCTTCTTTTTCCCATAACTATATGACGCAGTAGGTATTGCCAGGACAAAATATAACCTTGAAAGTATTTACGCGAAAAATTCTTCAGATAAGAATAACCTTGAACCTGTTGTTACATGCTTTTGGATGGCACAATTGCGCAGTATTACTATGCGACGTCATCAAGGAATGTTCTAGAACGGTCTCGATATTTATCTGTACGGAAGCAATAAATCATCCTTCTTGTTTTTTCCCATAACTATATGACGCAGTAGAAATTGCTAGGACAAAATATAACCTTGAAAGTATTTACACGGCATGCTTGAGATAAGAAATAACCTTGAAGCTGTTTTATTCGGTAGGAATGCAAGATGGCGTCATCAAGAATGTCGGTAAGGCAGGAATGCATGATGACGTCATCAGGACCCTCGAGAATGTTCTAGAAGCTTAGCGCGGACATGAACCACTTTTCTAGAAAGATTTAGCACGGACACGAACCACTACAGCTAGAATCCTCTCGATGTCGGTAAGGTAGGAATCTTGCGTTAGAAACACTCTGATGGAGTACAGATATTCATAATGACGCCATATGGGGCCAGTCTCTGTCTTGTAAAAAGTGGCTTAGAATCCCTCTTGTAAAAGTGGTTCAGAACCCCCCTTGTAAAAGTGGCTTAGAATCCCTCTTGTAAAAGTGGCTCAGAAACCGTGGCTTAGAACCCCTCTTGTAAAAGTGGCTTAGAATCCCCCCCAACTGGTCCAGAAACCCTCGTATACATATACTGAGCTTTTCTTCTGCGTTTAGAGTACTCTCTCGCAACGATCAAAACAGAATGACATCTCCAGATTCCCACGGCAGCGAGCAACCGGTCAGTCAAATGACTGCGCACGCGCGCGGGGGATTGGCATTGAACAATCCGCCGCGCATCAGACCTTCCAAGCCTTCGTCTTTCAACGATGAGCGATATTTCAAATTAAAAAGGTTTTTCCAGTGGGATCGCGGACAAAGAGTATTTGATCTTTTACGAAATTCAAGATTATAATTTTAGAGCATAAAGGATTTTGATATAATTATAAAAAAAAAATTTTAGAAAAATAGAACATCTAAAATCCTTTTGTGGCCGGTCGTTGACCCCAGGAGCTTTCCTTTCGTGAGCCCAATAAATTAGTTGGTGCCTCACGTGACGTCACCCTGAGAGCGGGATAAGTCGTTGACCCTAGCAAAGAGGTGCCATCGTGCGAAGTGAATGTTTGGAATCTTACGGCGAATTCAACCCTAAACAGATACAGAAATTCTGGTGCCAGTAAAGGTTTTAAAATCAATTCGCTTCGCTTGTCAAGCATCTCTCTAGGTCCACTGGACAATAAAGTTTTCCCTTCTCCACCTTAAGGATTCTGCCTTGACCAGGCGAGGAAAACCAGTGGCATTAACATTTTGCTACATTACAGTATACAGACAGTAAAACAGTTAGATCACTTAACATATTAGGCTTTATTCAAGAATTATATACAAATATGTCCGAGACGGCGGGCACACGAGGCTTGTGGCATTACTGCCGCGCACTGACGGCCTCTCGGGCGGAGGAGCACGCCATCTACGCTTCCTCCCTCTTTTTTAGTATATGTCCATATTAGGGTGACGCAAAAATATACATTTTGGAATTTACGACCCGCGTCGACTCCAAATCGGTCTCTCGACGAAACAAATGCATATTTTTTATTTTGAAATATAATGATTTTTATTACGTTGTGGAGTATTTTGAAGTTTTCTGCTAATGTACGAATTGAAATAGAAAAGTTTCAAGAGAACCTGAAGCGAGCCCTGAGGTTTAACCCAGACGACAGTTCTAGTTTTATTACTCTGGTATTTAACTCATTGAAGTCAATTATCTCCCTAGGGTTGGGGTATTGTAAACAAATTAGTTGGTTACCCAGAAAGTGCGAAAAAATTTGGGAAATGTGCTGGGTTACAGGTTTGGGCCTGTAGCAGGGAACTTTATGATCGAGCGTGCATCTGGAAGTCCTAAGCCTCTAACACTAAGCCACTCTGAGTTCAACTTAGCTACCATGAATTCTTCAGGTTCGGAGAAAAGCTGCGGGGTTGGAAAGAATTGTTCATTTTCACTCATTTTCATAATCGCTTCAAAGCTATAAATTAAAAAATAATGAACATTTTTTTTTATAAATCTGTTCTTAATATCCTCAAAAATGCTTTTTGAAAATTTGAAGTTAAACAATCATATCTGAGGCTCGCTACGAGTCAACAAATATTGCAATTTTCTGCAACTTTCTAGATGTCTCAAATTTTCGTATTACTTTGTTGATATATTAAAATTTGACAAAATGCATCTTTACTCAGAAGAGAATAAGTTAATAAAAGTGTGAAGAAATTGCCTTATAATCTCTTGAACAAAATCGAAGAAGCAAAAAAAGTATACGTTTTACGTGTTAAACTCCATAAGACACAAAGATTGCCCAACAGCGTACTAAAAATCATTTAATTTCAAAATAAAAAAATATTTATTTATTTCTTTCTACGAGAGAACGATTTGGCGTCGACGCGGTTCGAAAATTTCAAAATGTACATTTTTGGGCCAGCCTAATCCATATGCATCTTATTACTCTAGCTGACAGTTCGCTATTCGCGCTGAGTGTTGTACCGGCTTAACAATCTGGACGATATGACGCTTCGTGACAATAACCGATTCAGTTTTGATTCTAAACGTTGACGGCGACAAATCTTTAATAATTTCGGCCGGGATACGCTTTTCGCTGGATGTACCGTAATTATCAATCATGAATAAATCTCCTTCGTTTCGTTGCACATTGCGCGAATGCGAACTATTCTCAATCTGCGACTGCTGATTCTCATGTACTTTGTTCCGTACATTTGGCCTCAACAAATCAAAGCATGTTCTAAGCTCTCGCTTGTAGAACAACCACGCCGGCGACTTTCCGGTCGTGCAGTGTGGCGTTCTACGATAGTCGCACATAAATTTATCGCTTTTTCTACCCTTTCTTCCCCTTTTACAATGTTTATTATCTTGTCTTTAAACGTGCCTACAAAATTTTCGGCTGCACCGTTTATCGCCGGGTGGTAGGGCGGAGAAAAACTATGCCCGACACCGTTGCTTTTAAAAAATTTCTCCAACTCGTCGCTTCTAGACTGCGAACCGTTACCCGTGACAATATGTTTCGGTTGTCCGTATTTAGCGCATAATCTATCGAGCACTTTAATGACTCTGTACGCTTTAGTATTGTTTCGGATATTGATAACCTATGACCACTTCGAATGGGCGTCCACTACAACTAGATACTTAGCCCCGTACAACGCCACCCTATCGTACAAAATCTAATTACTCTACTTAAGGCCATGTAACGAGTGGGTCACGTGACCAAGCTAGTCCTGAATTTTTCATTGTAAACTTACGTCCAAAATAAATAAGATATCGCGCTCAAAGTTTGAGAAATGAAAGAGGAGACACTAAAGTTCACGGCTCTACTCTTTTTCGGTGGAAATTTTGGAAAAAAAAATTTGTTTTCGATACTTTCCATTGTAAACTTACGTCCACACGCAATGAGATATCGTTTTGAAATTTTAGCACGTTAATTACAAGGATCGAAGGAATGCGGCTTAGGTCCAAAATATTTATAATTGTGAAAAAAATTTTTTTTCAATTACTAATTGAAAAACATACCGACCGGGCTGCAGAATACGCAAGAAATTTTAAATTTTGCCAATGGGCTAGTTATGTGGTTCATATTGATAAAAGTGGACCAAAACATAAAAACTGGTCACAAACCTTGTACACAAATAGTGCAAAAACTAATGTTTGCACTTGAAATGCAAATAAACAAATTTATATGTTTAGTTAGCCTGGCGTACGTATTCGCTCTCTCAGAGCAGCACTATCGCAGCAAGCAGACAACTTCCACTGTTCTGTGGGTAAAACAGATTGCATGGGTCGATATTTATGATTTTCATGAATAAACTTTTTTCTTCCCCCAACTCTGTGCCTTGCCACAAATGGTCCGTTAATATTTATTAATATTTTCCGAAAATATTTCCGCGTTATTTTAACTTTTATTTTTAAATATGGGTGAAAAAATATTGATCTGAGGACTGACTTGATCAGCTGTTATACTCGTTACATGGCCTTAAAACTTTATCGCGTTTAGTTTCAAGGACTACTTTTTACCAGCCTACGACATTCATTTTCTCATTCACATAATAGACCGGCGTAAAATCTGTGCCGAAAATGTTTGTATCGTCATGAATACGTAGCAGCTATAATGCATCGCAATTTCAGTTACATTCCGATTTAATGTACTCGATCTTATATCGAAAGCCAGACAATAAATATGCGCATCTTTGCAAGCGGCTCGCAGCTGTGAACGGTATACCTTTTTTGGACCAAAAATGTGCTGTAACGGCTTGTGATCCGTGCGTAAAATTATTTCTCGGCCGAAAACAAAATCGTAGAACTTTATCAACCCGAATACAAGTGCGCTAGCTTCTTTGTCTGTAATCGATCTGTTCATTTCCTTTTCTGGAATTTTTTTTACGCATACGCGATCGGCTTTTCCGTGCCATCTTTATATCTATGCGATAAAATCGCCGAAAGTCCGTACATTGGTCCACTCAAAATTTGTCTTGTGCGCACCGTCAAACAGGGGTTTTAATTTTTCAGATGTTTGCCAAAAATCTTGCGTCAAAAATGAATTAACGTAATAAATGAGGCAAGCTGTTTGCTGTCTGTCGGTCATTGAGCCTCAACCATCGCATTTACGTTTGACCTTAACTTGTGTAGGCCGGTCGCGTCTATAACTTAACCTAAGTCTTCAATACGCTCTTTCATAAAATAAATTTTTCTTTATTTAATCTTAGCCCGCGCTCCTCCAATCGTTTGCACACTTTCCGTAAATTTTCAAGGTGTTCTTTATTTGTGCGACCGGTTACAAAATGATCTTCCAGGTAAGCGATGGTGTTTGGAATATCCTACACACACCCGTCTATTATTTGCTGGAATTCGCTCGGGGCATGCGCCGTACCCTCTGTCATTTTCGTATACCGGAGTAAACCCACATGAATCGTAACTGTTAATAATTATTGAGATTTTTCATCAACCGGAACCTGCATGAAAGCGTGTGGTAGGTCAAGTTGCGAGAACGATGAACCCTTTTGTAATACGTGAAAAATGCCATCAACGCGTGGAAACGGTCGTTTGGTCACGTGTAAGTTTGGAATTACGGTTAATTGGAAATCGCCGCAAATTCTTACTTCACCATTACTTTTTAAAACAGGGACTATCGGCGTGGCCCATTCGCTCGTTTTCACTTTTTTTAAATGACACAATTTCGTTAATCTTTCAATCTCGTTTTCCACTTCAGTATTTTCCTTGGCGTGTAACTTAATTACTCGTTTATTGTACAGACAGGGCGTACTTCCAAACAATAAAGAATTTAACGTTTTTTGTCTGATTATTTAAATTGACTTTTAAGTTACTTAATTGCCCAATCGGCGTCATCGCGTTTTGTTCGTAGCCGTATAAATTGGTACTACATTTATCGATTTTACAATTTCTTAACCTTTGCAGTACACATATATTTTTTCGAACATCTACACTTGAACAAATTCACGAAGCTTTATTTATTTTTTTTTAAATTCAGTTTTACGAACAAAATTATAACTTTTTTAATTGTTAATATTTTGAGCTAAAAATTTATATGGAAACTCGTTCTCGATAAAGCATGTTTGGTGGTCAAATTGACCCAGTGTGTACTCGAAGGGTTAAATATTCGTTTTTAAAATTTGCTGACATTACTGCATAGTACGTACCAGAGTCTACTTCCATCGAAACTGTCTTACCATTCAGTTTGACATTGATATACATCGGATCCGCTGTAATACTATTTACCATTTTACAATCTGTTTTGCAGTCTTCCGCACGCAGCGAGAAAAAATCGTAGACGTGACCGTTCGTTGAACCGCTTCTGCATTCTGCCTCGTCGTTTGATTCTTGAACAAATTTGTTGCCTACTCTCATCTTTTTAAAACAGGCGCTCTCCAAGTGCCCCTTTTGTTGGCAGAAACCTCATGTACCTCCTCGGTGTCTGCATGTCCTGGAGATGTGGCCTGGTTTACCACAGCCAACACAGCTTGGCTCGGTGCTCGTTCCTGCGTATGATCCTTTTGATTTTTGCTGTCTTCAGTTCTCACTGCTCCTGCAGCATTTTTCATTGCGTTTTCTTGAGTCGTTGCTTCTTTACGTGCTTTGTCGATAGTGAGATCAGTCAATTTAAATAACTCGACCCTCGTCGACTCGTCGTGTATACCACATACTAACTGGTCCCGCAGCGTTACGTTCAAGTCTGTATAATTGCAATTGAGTGACAATTTCCGTAGCCGCGTTGCAAAATCAGTGACTGATTCGTTTGTCCCTTGCCTGGCTCTGTTGAAGGTTCATCTCTCCATTGCATTCGACGGCTTAGGGTTGAGATGTTCTGACATTATTTTGACTAAGTCAGCGAATCTTTTTGTAGCTGGCTTGTCGGGCGCACACAAACTTCGAATAACTATGTACTCCTCCTCGTCAAAGTGCGTTAGTAGCGTGGCCACTTGCATTTTACCATCTTCGATTTTCTTTACTACAAAATAAAAGTCTAATCTTTCTATAAATGCCTCCCAGTCGTTTGTTTTTAGATGGAATAATAACTTCGTATTCTCCGCCATGTCGCATTCGTCAATGCTCACGTCGCTGATTTCTGTCTTGTTTACTTCGCACTGCTCGTTCGGCCTGCCGTGCCCCTCTCTGTTTTTGTCTATTGTAGAAGGCTACTCGGATACTCTTTCACTCTCGATCTCTGCTTGTACTAGATCGACCAGTTGCTTACACAATATGTCACGGTTCGTATCTTTATCTACTTCGAGACCCCCTTTTTTTAGCTCGGCGATGATGTCGTCTCTTAGTAGATGCTGCGCTTTGCTAAGCGTCAATTGATCTGTAGAGTCGTCGGTCTCCTGACTTTGGTCCGAGTCATACATCGGCGCACGCTACACTTGAAAAGCTGATCCCCACGAATTCACTTTTCAAGATACTTTATGCAATATCACGTACTATTTTCCGAGCCGCGTGGCTCTGTGCTTTTGCTGCTCGTCATTCGGACGGACAAGCGAATTTTCACTTTACACTCTTACACCTTCGTCGCTGGGTGCCGATGAAGTCTTTCCGTATCTTCGTCGCGAGTTGCTATGTGTTAGGGCACATGAGACTGGTGGCATTGCTGTCGCGCGGCGACGGCTTCCGCCGGCGGAGGAGCGCGCCATCTACACGCCATACACCACAAGTATTTAAGCATTTTAGGCAAGGTTATTACATTTTTTGTGTGAGTAGTACATACAATAACATTTACGAAAATACCGGTCAGTCCGCACAGTGCACAGTGAAGGGTTCTAAGGGGATGTTAAGGAATACTGACTGTCATGTTCTGATACTGTGCGGGCTGGCCGTTATTTTCGTAAATGTTATTATAGGTACTACTTACACAAAAAATTTAAACTTTTCAAAGTGCTTTAATTTCTTCAGTCTTTCGACATGTTGCGAGGGGCGGCTGACTGTCTTCGTTTCGGCACTGGTCTGGCTGAACGGTATCCAGAATGTATCTGGTTGTTTTTGGACGCTAATTCTACATCCGAATACAAAAATGGGTGACACCCTTAGAGCTAGAACCTCAAAAATGTCTGAAATTAAAGCTGATACCTTTTAATTTAAAGGTCTATACGATTTTATGAGATGGTCACACTTTCACTCAAAAATTTGACTGTAGCGCCATCTTGCAGCCGGGCAAAACATCTGGCAAGAGGATTTCCGAGTGTCTTTCAGTAAAAATGTGTGGTTTTTGAACAGTCAAATGGTAGAATATTGTTTACTCCCCCCCCCCCTTCCTAATTGACATTTTTGGAGACTGTAGCGCCATCTTGCAACCGGGCAAAACGTCTGGAAAGTTGATTTTCGAGTGTTTTCAGTGGAAATAACTAGTCCTCAAAACAGTCAGAGGGTAGAAAATCATACAAAAGTCATCCATTTTTTAACAATTTTAATTGCAAAAATAAGCATGCTGCCACCGGGGGAGGGGGGGGGGCAGACTGCCATTTTTTTCAGCTTTATATGAAAAGTGGATGACATATAAAGTTACAACTGATAGAAAATAATACATAAAAAAATATCGTCAGCTCGTCGGTAACAAACCATTCATTCAAAAACATTTTGAACAAACTCAGCAAGCTTAGCTTATGAGTTAAACGTCATCAGTGACGTTCAAAACGTCAAAATTCTCAAGACGCGCGAATTTCAGAAAAATGACAGGCGAAACACAGTGGTCTGGATTAGGAATTTACTATTCTAAATCACCTATAGCCTACAATTCTTAACCGATTTTCAATTTTCTTTTATAGAAATGATCAGCAATAGTTGCACAAGAGTATCTATGCATTAGATTGTTCACAGTTTATTATTCTCTATTTTTTAGATAAATTAACAAAGAGAAAAAATGATACTTTTTTATGATTATTTTTTATCTTTAACGAAATAACTCAGTTAATCCGACTCTCGATGAAAATGAATGTTAAAGTATCTAAAGAATATAAATAATTAGCAGGATATCGAATCTAATTGTTATAAACAAATTATATTGATAAAAATGTCAACATCATGGATTGTTTGCTTGCAAGGCATATTTGTAAGTAGAAATTGCTTGATTTTATCGACAAGATGATACTTGATCATGAAAATTTGTTATCTGATGTAATTTGTTTATTTTATAACAAGCGTACATATATAAACAAATTTTATAAAAAGATGGATAGTCTGGCCATTTATAGACAGAAAGTAATCATTTTTCTTTCTGATCATCTTCAAATTATGTAAGTGGTGAAGTTCAGTAATAAAAACTTGTCATTCGACGCTATTTGTTTATTTTATAAACAAATTCATAGTTTGCCATTTATAGACAGAAAGTAAACTTTTTTATTATTGCCTTCAAATTATATCAGTGGTTATGATTTTTGATCTTTCAGAAGAATTAGCTTCCAAGTTGTACTTGTCGTTCATTGCAATAATTCCAGGATCCATTTCAACTTCATTCTAGCTCCATGTTTGCCTTAAAGAGGCCATTAATAGATCAGATGACACCAAGAGCTTATGTATTAAATCTTCATTGGTCGAAAGTCGAGAGCACTTTCGTGTGTTAAACTCTCTGAACGGCTTGAAATCATTATTACGTGCTTCAGCAGCTTCTTCTAAATACTGTCCGATTGGAACTTCCAATGCAGATTGAATACGCAAGCTCCTGGTCTCATCTGATCTATTAATTTCCTCTTCATTTGAAGGCAATTATAAAAAAAGATTACTTTCTGTCTATAAATAGCCAAAGAATGCATTTGTTTATAAAATTTGTTTATAAAATAAACAAAGAACACCAAATGAAAAGGCTTCATAACTAAACATTACCACTTAGATAATTTGAAGATGAACAGAAAGAAAGCGATTACTTTCTGTCTGTAAATAGTCAAAATATGCATTTATTGTAAAAAATTTGTTTGTAAAATAAACAGATAATATCGAAGTACAAGTCTCTATCCGTAACTTATATAATTTTGATTCTGAAGTTATTGAAATGATTGACACTGCTATCATTTGAAGACAATTATAAAAAAAATAATTACTTTTTGTCTATAAATGGCCAAACAATGCATTTGTTCATAAAATAAACAAATAATACCGAATGACAAGTCTTCATAACTAAACATCACCACATATATAATTTAAAGACGATGAGAAAGAAAAAATTTGACTTTCTGCCCATAGCAGTCCAAACTATGCATTTGTTATGTAATTTGTTCATATACGTTTGTTATAAAATCAACAAATTATATCAGACAACAAATTTTTAAAATCAAGTATCATCTTGTCGATAAACTCAAGCAATTTCAACTTAAAAATATACTTTGCCAGCAAAAAATTCATGATGTTGATATTTTTGTTAATATAATTTTGTTTATAACAATTAAATTCCATATCATGTTAATTATTTATATTCTTTAGATACTTCGACATTCATTTTCATTGAGAATGGGATTAATTACGTTATTTATTTAGAGATGAAAAATAATAATTTAAAAAGTTTTATTTCTTGTCTTTGAATATTTATGTAAAAAAATAGAAATTGATCAAAATTGAAAAATCTAATCTATAGACGCTCTTGTGCAACTATTGTTGACCCTTTTTATAAAAGAAAATTACAAATCGGTTGAGAATTGTAGGCTGTAGGTGATTTTGATTTTGAAAAGTAAATCCCTAATCCAGACCACTGTACGAAGGTGAAAGTGAATGAGAATGCAAATACGAATGTGAGAATACATAATTGACCTCCTGCTTAAAAATTGTTTTACCTAATTTCTTGAAATGTTGAATATCCTATCCCATATGAAAAATTTCACGTGGAGATTTACGTAGAACTTTAAACGTAACTTTACAACTGTAAATACTTCGTAAACCGTATGAGATGGGCAAAAATGTATAAAATTTTACAGGTTCAGGTACTCGACGTACCTTAAAAACATGCCTTATCCTACAGGTCTAATTTAAAATTTTAAGTATATGGAAATAGACGCATAAAGTGGGGTAGAATGAGGAAAAACGAACCGCTGAAGCAAAAGCGACTCTTCAAAAGACAATGTTATATTCGTTGATAATTTAAATTTTTCTTTGCATAAAATAACCTATTTTATTAGGGAAACATTTTTGACAACTAAAGAATGAAAGATTCGCTGGCTTCGATTCTAATAATCTCCAACTCATCATATTTTACTTCACTGGTAGTCACACTGTAATGACATCAGCATCACGTTGTGTGTTACCTGGGGTGTAATTTCTGAAGTAGTTTTGCGTAAGAATCTGACCTCTATTATTTGTCTACACGTCAGATTTTTAGGGTGATATAAGCTTACTTTGAAAGTTCTTAATCTAAAAGTTCCTAATATAAGTCTTCTTTTTATTGATCAGGTATGGCAAGGGGATGGCTTGCCAGAAAACATGTGTGATCGATGCGTTACTCGAGCCGAATCTGCTCTTTTATATCGGGAGCAGTGTCAAGTTGCTGACAGCGCATTAAGGCAGGCAGCATTAAAAGTAAAACCTTTTTTATTTGTATCATGCAATGGTTTCATTAAATTAATTTACTCATTATTATAATCGATTTCTTAACAGGTTCAATGTGTGACATCCTATGCTAGCGTGTCGGGATGTAAACTGTATCAACAGAATCCATCATGTTTATCGATTCAAAATGCACAGCAAACCTTGAAATGCATTGAATGTAGAGCAGTATTTATGAATTACCAGGAACTTTGTCTTCATAGTAGATTACACATGCCATTTTTACCAGAAAGTAATATACCATCTCAACACATGCATATCGTCGAATCTCAAAATACATATCTCAATTTAAATCAATTGCGTAATAATTCAATTAACATTCATATAAATTCGACGGCAGAAGATGACGTAGATCCCTATAGAGCTGCCTGCGCTCTGCACTGCTCTCATTGTAACCACACATTCACAGACAGAACACAGCTTATAAATCATAGCTTAGCTCACGATGTAAGTGACGCAAGTTTACTTTGTGATGAAGAAAACATTCAGATTAGAAACCTTTCGAATCCTGTTAGTCGAAATTTGGATTTTGGATGCTCCATTCAACATACGATGGAAAAAACAATGCCGAAGCTGCAATATCCTTCTCAATCATTCGTGAATGAAACTCAAAAAATTCGGAATGTGGTTTTTTCTGAGAATAGCTTACATAACACAGAACAATTTAATAACGCTAACGGCCAGCAAAATATTTCTTTTCACCCTAAAGCTACTTTACCAGTTTCTTTAAACTTTGATCCTCGTAAGATCGTCAGACAGAATAAAGGTGAAAAAGTTAGTCAGGAATATTTTGTCGTTTCTAATTACTTAACGCCTAGAGAAAAATTTTATTCTAAAAAATCAGAAGACATTAAAAACAAAAAATATGAATGTGAGAAATGCGGCCGCTTTTTTATGCAAGAGTCTAAGTTGCAAAGTCATTGGTTATCGCATTCTGACCATCGCCCATTTAAGTGCGTTAGATGTCACAAAGCTTACGCATGTAAGAGTAAATTAAACGCACATATAAGATTGCATACGAAATCTAATGTTCATCCGTGTAAAATATGCAATAAAATTTTTACATATCCATCATACTTGGTAGAGCATATGAACACTCACAAATCGGACAACCGCAAACTAAAAGATCGAAAGCAAATACCCCGTTTTGAATGTAACATATGCAAGAAACAATTTCAATATGCTAAACTATTGAATGCTCATTTGAGACTTCACAGTGGAAAAGACTTATCACAATGCAATGTTTGCGATAAAAAATTTAATCAAAAATATAGTTTAAAAGTTCATCTTCAAACGCATGAAGCGAAAAAGGTACACAAGTGTGAGTATTGTGATAAATCTTTCACACAAAAAAGTAACCTCGTCGAACATATTAGAATTCACACTAAAGTGAAACCCTTCGAATGTAATTTGTGTAATAAGAAGTTCTGTCAATCTAGTCATTTAAAAAGTCATGTAGCTTCTCATGATTCAGCTCGGCAACACCAATGCCAACTTTGTGGGAAAAGATTTAAACTGCTTAATCATCTAAAAAGACATTTAAATTCGCACGCTAGGTCAAAGACATACCGATGTGAGAAGTGCAATCATGTTTTCTCTCACGCTTTTAGTTTAAGAAGACATTTAAAAAGACATGATGAATCTTAACTCTAATTTTATTTAGGATATGGGGCAGAATACGTCAAGTGTTCCCACATGAATTCTTTACTTTTTCACGCGTTTGTTGATCTTCACGTTAGTGCAACTTCTTTTAGGATGAATCGATTGGACTTTTTTATAGTGTCTTGGAAAGCTATTTTCATGTACTTTAAGACTATAATAACGATATAATATGGGCCATAATTTCTGAAGTGTACCCACCTCGAAAATGAAAGTTGTCCGATCGGGCTAAAAATTGGCCCAATTGTAGTCCTATTAGACAGTACTCCTCACACAACAAATTAATTCATTTTGATAATTGTTTATCAGAGTGGAGGGGGTACAATTTTTGGGGTTTTTAAGGAAAGCCTTAATATCAAACATTTGTAACTTTTTTCTTATTGCCTCAAACAAAATTTCACTATAAATATTTTTGATACATTTTTTCACAAAATTTCTGGTGGTCATAACGATTTTCAAAAAAAGTCATAACTTAACCCTAATTTTTGAAAATCAAAAATAAATTGGACTTTTTCTCCAATTTCAATCCTTTTTTTCTTCAAAATAGTTTTAAAAGGAAGCTGAGATTTTTGTCTATAAGACCCCTAATTTGCAGAGTGGCAAATTGATTCGTCTCTGAGTAATAGAACGATACGTAAACAAGATGCCATGATAGGGCGGGTGGCGCGCTATCTCCCCTAGTGTGCTCACGCCAAGGATCTTTGTGCAACGCATTAGTGCCAGTTTTTTAAGTTGAGCAATATTATCCATATCTATAAAATTGATGTGAACGAGAGAAGTGAGCTAACGTTAGATCTTTTACTGTACTCTTATTGGTTGACTCTAGGAACTGAACATAGCAATGGAAAAGTCCGCGAAATTTGAAAATATAAAATGAAAAAAAACTACCATTTAATGAAATGAAATGACTGAAACAATTACTATGTACGGAAATTAATTTACGTTAGTCAGATTCATTTTTTAATACAATATTATGTAGCTCGGGGAGCCAACATTGGCTACGAGCGGATCATCGTACAGTGTATATGAGCGGATCATCGTACAGTGTTTGGAGCTCCTCTTTGGTACCTTCCCCCAACGTTAGAAGCCGAAAGAGTCCGTTCGTTACCGATCATATACGAAGCTGAAAAGAGCCGGTTGGCGCGCAATTTAAATGCGTATATTTAAAGTTTGATACCATTCGCATAGTTCATACGTTAATTTAGAAAGAAACGTATTGTCTTTTTTCAAAATGTTTGTAATTATTTATTCATGCTAATTATGTATACTTCAATATTTAAATAGTGCATAGGCGTACTTCAATTGATTAAAATGCTTATGAATGAATTTTATTTTTAGAACTAATTTACGAACTAAAAACCCAATCAGAGGGCCCCAAAAAGTTTCCATTTCCGGAGAAAGAAAATCCGTAATTTTTGTTCGAAATTTGAATATTAACACGTGCCACCGGGCATTCAAAATCCCATTTAATTAACATGGGGAAATTTTTGATTTTCGAAAAATTGAACTCATGTTCCAGGGTTTGATCGAAACGTGCCAAGTTTTGTAGATATTGAAGAGGAGTACCTATGAAATAAAACCATACTAATAACTTTCATTTTTAACCCACCCTCCCCCCCTCCCAGTGCCCCAAATATGACCCAAAAATCAAAAAACTAAATTTTTACGTATTATCGTTACTTTTTAGCAATTTCCGTTGTCTTTTTCATACAAATAATTACTAATGGACAAATTGAAATATTTCCCATGACTTTTTAAACAATTTTTAATTGTTTAAATAAATGTAACTTATTTAAACAATGATTTATTCCCAAAAAATGTAAAAAATAATCGTATTTTCTGATTGAAATGTAATAGTTTATAATTGGTTGGAGAAGTAAATTTTTCAAAAAACATTATGTAATTAAAAAAACAAATACTTATTGTTTATTCTCAACATTTCTAAAAATTGACCGAGAAATGTCCAGTTTCTTCTCATATTGGTATCCTATGCTACTCTTTGTTGAATAATTATATAATTTTGATATATATCTTTTAATGGTTCATAAATTTGTATTTGTTAAAACAATTTTGATTTGCTTAAGCAGTTTTTTTCAAAAACTTGAAAAAAAGGAAAAGAAATAAAATACATATAATTATTTTTCTGACTGTATAGTGTATAGAAAGAATATATTAACCATTTTTTAATTGTTTAAACAAATATAATGTGTTCAAACAATTATTTTTCCAAAAATATTTTTAAATCGTATTTTCTGAATTAAATATAATATTGAATGATTTAGAGGAGTATTAAATTCTGCTTAAAACGTCGTGTCATTGTTTAAACAATATTTATTCGTTCAAAAATATGAAGAAAGCAATCAGCAGTCAACAATAACATAAAGTTATAATCTAATCCATAAAAACATTAGTATCTCTACAATATTTAGCTCAACTAAAGTTGATTAACAATCTGTTTATTTTAATCGTCGCTTATAATTTCATCTGCGATTACTTCTGCAAAATAGATGCGTGCATTAGGTCAAAGTGGACTATTCCGCATCGCGTAAGGTGGTTAGGAGTTACCGTATACTCAATAGAAATCGACAAAAATGATAAAAAATGGAAAACAATTTTTTTTGCAAAAATCGATCACAAAATGACCATACATTATTTCTGAATTTTTTTAGAATTTGTATTCAACGGGATCAAGGCTTGGTCCTTAAAAGGTTAATATAAAACTAGGCACTCTGATAAACATAAACCTACAAAAAATGTGTAACACAACCTGGTGGCGATTTGACGTGGAAACCTTGAAAGTGACCTGTAATTTAATTAAAAAACGTTGCTTTTTTTAGTAATCACTTTTTTAAAGAAAATCATTTTGAATTTTGTAATCTTCGCAAAAATGTAGGAAGTCATTTAAAATATGAAAAGATTTCAAAACATTCAAGAGGAAATGCAGATTTTAAAGATTTAAAACTGAAATTTTTAAGCTTTTTCAGGATTTTGAAAGGTTTAAAGACAATAAAAAATGGTGTTAAGATTCCTGTGAAAATTTAAAGTGTTTCTGACTTAAAATTGCTTAAAACGATATAATTTTGTAACTTTACACATTTGTTGATTTATTCATCCATTTATAACATTAAAATGAGAGCCTGGTTTTATATTTTTTTAAACTTTCAAAAGTCAGTTCTGACTTGATTTTCATAATATCTTAAATAAATTATATATTGTCCTATTACTATAACTTAAAATATTGAAGAAAGTATAGGAAGAGCAGCCGCCTGTTTGTTTATGGCGTTAAGTTCAGACGTGAAAAACATGTACAAAACCGTCACTTTATTGCTATGGGGCTTTGAAACTATTGTGATAATTAAAAAAGTATTAATAAAAAATAATTAAATTTATTGAAGCTGACCTGGAAAATTGTACAGTTAAAAAATAAAAAAAATATATAAAACTACGCTATCATTTTCTAGGACTTTCCAGGTCAAGGTTGTTCAATTTTCCATGTCAACTTAAATTAATTTAATTATGATATGAATTCTCTTTCAATTATCACAATAGTTTCAAAATTATATCATTTTCAGCAATTTTAAGTTAGAAGCATTAAAAATGGAGCGATTACAATTTTCTTTTTACTGAACACTTTTTAAAGTAGTATTAATAATTGTTCAATTGTTATTTATACATCAAAATTTGTTTTTTAATTTTTTTAATATTATCTCAAAATATTATTTTTTTAAATGAAAAATCACTTCAAATTGTCACAGGAATCTTGAAAAATGTTTTAATTATCTTTAAACCTTTCCAAATCCTGAAAAAACTTGAAAAATTTTATTTCAAAATCTTTAAAAATATGTATTTTGTCTTAAGTGTTTTTAAATCTTCTCATATTTTAAATCACTTTCCAAATCTTTGCGAAGTTTACAAAAGTCAAGATGATTATCTTTCAAAAAGTGACTAATGAAAAAAGCAACAGGTCATTTTAAAGGTTTCCACGTCAAATCGCCACCCTGTTGTGTTACACATTTTGTGTACGTTTATGTTTATTAGAGTGCCCGGTTTTATATTAAAGAAAGAAATTTTTAAACTTGAAACTTTTCAAAGAAGAAGAGAGCGAGGAAGTAATCAAAGATGAAATTATAAGGTACGATTGAAAGAAACAGACTGTTAACCAACTTTAGTTAAGCTAAATATTGTAGAAATTTAGATAATAATGTTTTTATGGATTAGATTATCTAGAATAAGGCTCGTAAAAGGGAGAATATCAAGTGGCAATATTAAGCAATTTCAGAATAAATGATTGTAAGAATAATAAGTGGAGAATGGCATGAAAGAGCTAAACATGGAATTTTTATAACTACGAAGCATGGCAAAAAGTACCAAAGTAAAAGTATTCTACTCAGAAGGTAGAAAGGTAGTATATGTACAAGTCTAATGAGCATGTACATAGGAAAATAAAATTCTATTCTATTCTACATTTTCAAACTGTAAACATATGAAAATAAAAAAAAATGAGTTCCTAATTGCATTGCCCTCTTATTGTTTCTTCAGTTCGTCAATTAGTTCTAAAAATACAATAAAATTCATTAATAAGCATTTTATTCAATTGAAATGCGC
>CAKNWT010100490.1:361-11559 GCA_932066315.1 Andricus coriarius | reverse complement strand
TTTCTAAAGTTCGCCTTCAGTTTTGTTCCAAAATTAGTTACATACGAGTTTGACTTTTGGTGATAAACCAAGTAAAAGCAGGGCGTTCTGCAGCATGAAATACGGAGGTATCCGAGCGTGCAATTTAATATTAAATTACTGCTTGACCTTCTGTAATTGGCTTCCAATAAATCGTTCACAAAATGAATTCAAGAATAATGTTACTTATTTACAGACCACCTACAACCCATTTCCTCCCTTGTTGCCGATACATAAAATCAGGTAATATTGCGTACATGACAAGATGAATTAAAAATTAAGCTCTGTTTTTGTAATTCAGTTTGCACTTTCCTTATCAAATTCTTCATCCAGGTAGTTCTGCATCAATCTTTCGCATTTTCGCGAATTCTTGTGAATTAGTGTTTAGGGACATGTTACCGACCGAACACTACACTAGCTGCATTTTGATTATGCATTTCTAAACAAAGACCTCATTTGAATTTCGCGCCTAATGTATTTCGTACCGTAGGAAGTGTTTCACAGCGCCATCTTCACCTGACTTACCGGCTAGACTAAATACATCTAGATGGGAAACAACTACTTCGAAACTGAACGGAAGTCTGGTAGGACAAATGAAATTTCTGTGACATGGAAATTATGGAACCTGCCAGTTCGCATATTTAGACATTAGGATAAATTAAAATTAGCTAAAATGAAATTTATGACAAGTAATGATTCGGTAAATGTAAAATATGACAAATGGAAATTCGACCAAATGAATATTCGGATATGTGCAAATTAGGAAAAATGACAATTATGTCAAATACAAATTCGGGAAAACAGAAATTAGATTAAATTAAAATTAGGATAAATAAACATTATGGTGAATAAAAATGCGAAAATACGAAAATTATGCCAAATGAGAATTCGGTATAATAAAAATTATGATAATTGATAGTTAGAACAAATAGAGGTTATGTAAGTTGACACTTCCACAAAATAAAAATTATAATAAACGATTCTTCGGCAACTTGATTTTCGGTCAAATGAAACTTAGGTTATATGGAATTTGGGGCTATTCATGCGCCTCGCCGCTGACACTCTCATGGATAACACCGGCTCCCAGTAGAACCGCAATAAATCACAACTATGGCCACATCTAACGATTTTGTAGTCGGCCGCAGCCGAAAATTCGATAACGAATATAGTTCGTCTCTCGAAGTATTGGGGAAGGATGTCAGGCCTCGAGCGTGCAATGGAGACTGCTGTCCAAAAATCGTAGTTCCAGAAAATTTGGCACTTCTCGTTTTGGACAATTGACTCTATTTCTCTTGGAGCGTTCGGCAGGGCAAGGTCGCGGCCAACACCGTAAGAGCGACAGCGATGGTAATAAAGTACTCTTAGGACCGCATTATGTATGTACTCAGCATGTGACACCTTATGTACCTGCATTAAGCCCTGATTACCTGTGAAAAGAAAAAGTTTGGTCCTTCGACAAGGACTGTTTTTGTACATTCCTGTGAAAATTTCCGTGAGCCATCCGTGAGCCATCTAGATAGAGAAATGCACTTTCCTCACTTCTGATGTTAAAGTTAAGGCCGAGGGTCTCGATCGCCTGCTCCGCGGCTTGATAAAGAAATGCTCCTTTGCCAATCATGTCGTGTTTCCTTAACATCTTTAGGAGAGGATATCTGCCATTTGCAACGATGTAAGCTGTGCTCAGAACAATTAGGTCATGAAGACATTGAAGATTTAGAAGCCTGCCTCCGCCTTGACGACGTGAGATGTATAATCCCGGAAGAGACGAATTTATATGCAAGCTCTTAAGCCTGTTTGTCGCAGGTACCTTGTTCAACGCCGACAGATTTGAAGACCAGATCTGTCGAAGGAGAAGCTTTTATCTGCTTGGGAGAGATTCCTTCACTAATATTACATCCTGAGTGCAGCTTAGAGGCATGCCGACAAGGTATGTCTAGGTCTCTCCAGTGTCAACATGCCTAATAACAATTATATCCACAATCTCCGGGTCCTCGGGAGCACCAGTAATCTTTCTCGCTTTAGGTTAATCTTGACACACTTGTCCAATTCAAAGTTCATACTAATCTCTCGTGTGTACCCCTTGATGATATTTAAAGAAAGTTGAAGTTTTCTTGCGCCAGAAGCATAGATCTTTAGGTCATCCATATAAAATAGATGAGTAACCTTGTGCTCGCGATGATCAGTGTCGCCGCAGAGGTGCCCAGGAGAGTTGCGTAGTGCGAGAGATAGAGGCAGAAGTGTGATGCAAAAGAGCAGAGGGCTCATGGTGTCGCCCTGAAAGACGCCCCTTTGAAGCGCAACAATCCCTCTATTCATCTCACTATGTGTGGATGAACCTTAAAGCTTTCCAAAAGACAGATGATAAGTCTATGAGCGGTTGAATCGAAAACTTTGCGGTTGTGAATCCAGACCATCGACGGGGCGCTCTGATGGGCTGCTGCGTCTTTGCAGATGCACCCGGCAATTAGCAGGTTCGCTCGGCAGTCTGCTACACCTTTTTTGAGCCACATTGTTCGTACATCTTTCTTTACACAGGCTCCATTCTACGAACAATCCTGTCGTTTAGGACAGCTGCAAAGATCTTATACGACGTGTTCAAACAAGTTATGGGCATGTAATTCTCTGGGATGGACAAGTCACCTTTCTTCGGTAGTAGTATAACACCAGCCAATGCGGAATGCGCGTCTCCGACTCTAAATATGAGGCGATTATGCGGGACAGATCTTGATGTGTAGAAGTGAAGTTCTTCGTGCTCCTCAGTGCTTTTTTTTACGTATTCGGCAGCGATTGATGGATGCTCCGCCTCATATTTTATAAGGTTGTCGCAAAACTACTTGAAGCGGATGATATTATCAGTATATTTTTGTGCCTCCAGTGTTTTCGGGGTCTTGTACACCTCTCTCCAAAATGCTTCTACCTCGTTGGGCTTTGGTGGATTTTTGACTGAATTAGGGAGATCGCTGAAGAAGTGCGATGGGTCAGCAACAAACTGTTATTCCTCACTGTTTCATCTCCCCCTTTTCTGTATTCTCCTCCTTACGTCAGATAACACACGTATTTTGTCAACAATATGCTTGTTGATTGTCAGCAGTTTTGACTTGTTCAGTGTGTGATGGTAGATACTCAGTTCTTCGGCGAAGTTTCGAACCCTTTCCGTGAACGGTCTACCAGCTGTTATGTAGTCAGTCGCACACTGAACTCGGGATGCATTCTGTCTTGCCCATCTTCGGAGATATCCTCACGAAGGGAGGCATAAATTTCAGCCAGATCTTGAGGCTTAGGAGGAACATGGATATTAATGTTCCTTCTTGTCCTGAAATAGCGATCATATCTCGGGAAGTGCCAGCTTTCCGCGGCTGGTCTTGAAGTCGCTTGCTCCTTTTCGTCTGCGGGTTCTTCATACAGCGGTTGGGGATGCGCTCCGCGTACATATCCCTTTTTTAAGAGATAGACAGCTTGATTTCGCAAAGACTGATACGAAACGTGCTGAAGTTCTGGGTGTTTCTGGCACCACAGAGTGTGCATACGTTCCATATAGCCTCCGCGAACAGGGATAACGCTGGCATCGTAGCAGTCCAACAAGTCATCCTTGAGTGGATCCGTCCATTCAATTTGAGTGTTTCGCCGTTCATCATTGTGTTTCCATCTAAATTATTTTCAGCACCCCGAATTCTACGGTGATCAGCACTGTTTACCGACCAATTGTCGGGTACTCTGCGCGTTCAATCGTTCTGAAACGCATCTACAAGTTTTTTGTGGTTTGGTTGTGTAATTTGTGTTGCTACGAGCATGCAAGGATAAGGCTGCTTACTGTGAGACGTCGCCCGGTGTCCTAGAGTCAGCGTTTAAGATACCTAACCCAGGTCATTCCTTCGGGACCATCCGTGGACAATTGTTGGTGACTGCGTATTAATTATTGTAACCATATTCAGCAGAAACCCTTGGTACAGGGACCCTCTATCGGCAACCGATACATATTTGTGTTAGAGAAATGTCTTATGAATAAAAATTATAGCTAATACAAAGGACAAAACTTTCACTTTGTGTGCGATTGAAAACAATTACTTGGCGCCGGTGAAAGGCATAAAAAGTAGGATTTCTTAGAATGAGATAAATATAAGGGCATAATTTTACCCCTAAACATTTTTTGTAAGGATGGCCAAAATTCTGAGGTCGTTCCCACACAATATGGAGAAAATATATAATAGATATGAGACGAAATATTCAAAACCGGGCACCAGAAAAATAAAAAAAATAACAAATAAATTATTTAACAAGGCTTTTAATGGGTTCTCCATCAATGAAATCTTATAAAAAAAGTAAAATACATCAATAGGAGGAAGATCGAATAACAGATTACTAATTTTATATGAAATCATCTTTGTAAAATATTCTTATATTCATAACAAATAAGCAGTACAGTAGAAGTCCGATAAGTTTCTCATTTCGGGGCTTTAGGGGCGGAAAATTCCAGGAATTGTGGACTTATCGGATGCCCCCTCTAGTAGCACGATATTAGATGCGCGCATGCGTAAGAATGATGCGCTAATCATAAGCAAAATAGAGCACATGCTGGGAGAACCCCAATTAGTGTGCGTGCCGTGCATGTTATGATGTTTTAAGGGGAGTGTACACTTATCGGACGGCAACTTATCGGACTTGTACTGTACGTCATTTATGTATATTTTGTTTATATTCGAAACAAACACACTATTTATGCTGTTAGGGTACAAGTCATTTATTGATCTTACAGCTTCCAATATTATATAATACTGTCAACGATAATGAAAGAACTTGGCGTTAAGTGATTTACGCACTTGTGATGTTGCGAAGCACAAATGCATTAGCGAATTTTCCATTGGTGAAAACCCCATTAAAAGCCTTGTCAAGTAATTTTATTTATATTTTTTTATTTTTCTGGTGCCCCGGTTTTAAGTTTTCCATCTTATATCCTCAATTAAAATTGCGAAAAGCATTGGGCTAAACGGACACCCTTGCCTTAACCCCCTATCCATCCAAAATCCCGCCGAAATCCCCTCCCCTCCTCTTACCTTATCTTTGGTCTCTTCATATATCTCCCTTACCCTCTCGATAAGGCCTCTCTCCACTCCCCTATCCTCCATCGCCTCCCACAATCTTCCCCTATCCAACGACGGAAACGCGCCTTTGAGATCCACGAAAAATGCGTACTCTTGACCCCTTCTTCGCTAATTCTCTGTCCACCACGTGCTGCAGAACGTAGATATTGTCGA
Organism: Andricus coriarius; assembly: GCA_932066315.1. Lineage (NCBI taxonomy): Eukaryota > Metazoa > Arthropoda > Insecta > Hymenoptera > Cynipidae > Andricus > Andricus coriarius. The sequence goes on along the minus strand of CAKNWT010100490.1, from coordinate 6,289 downwards.
TAGTACTCCTACGTGGTCTAAAGCCCGCCTGCGTCTCCGGCAATATTCCTTTCCCCTCGACATCCTTCCGCAGCCTCCTGGAAATCCATCCTCCCTTCATACTTTCTTTACTACCTCCTTCAGCCTCTCCCTAACCTCTTGTGTACCAAACAGCCATGCTTCGTTCTCTACCCCATTCAGTCTTGCTGCTTTTGACCTTCTTAACTTCCTTATCTGTTTCTCTATCTCCTCATAACCCAACTCCTCCATCTCTGTCTCCCGCGTTCTTCTACTCCCACCATCCCTCTTCTTTGAATCTGAGCCCTGAAATGATTCTTTAAAAAACTCCCTCCACTCCTCACTCCCTATCTTCTCACTTATCCCCACTCTACGCTTTCTAAACCTATTTATTATCTTCCACACATCCCCTTCTGTCTTAACATTTGCTAACTCCTCTTCCAGATCTTTCTCCTATTCCTGTTCTTTTTTCTTACACATCAATCTAAACTCCTTCCCCATTTTTACGTACTCCTCCCTTTTCGCTATACCCTCTTTCCACTTCTTGTACTTCCTCTTCACCTTTCTTTTAATCTTTCTACATTCCCTATCGCACCATGACTTCACCATTCCTTTCTTCTTCTTTTTAAATACCTTCTTTTGCATGCAACCTTTAACTTTCTCTTTTAAATCCTCCCATATCTCTTCCACCGACTCCCCTTCAAAACGTAAGTTCCTTAACTGCTCCTTATACCTCTCAATCGCCTCCCTCGTCCAACTCACCCTCTCCCCCATCGACCCTCCCCCCCCCTCCGGGCTGCCGCCACTCGCACCCCTTATCCACATCCCCAATGGCTGATGGTCCGATTCCACCCTCCCCTCCACTGCGAATCTGTCCGTCTCCTCCCACCCATACGTATTCATGACTACATAGTCTATCACCGACACCCCCGCCTTACTTACATATGTGTATTCTCCCTCTTGGTCCCCAATTACCATACCATTCGCCACCGCCCAGCCTCTATCCTCCATCCAGTCCCTTAGAATTTCCCCCTCCTTATTTATTACCTTATCCTTTGATTTGCTTTCAAAGCTCTCCCCTTCCCTGTAAAGGCCTCCTTCCCTCCCCATCCTCGCATTAAAGTCCCCACCCAGTACCACCATACCCTCCTCTCTTTCGCCTAGCAAGTCTTCCACCCTTTCTTTAATTATTTCCATCCCATCCTTATTGTACACTGTCACAAACTTACACTTTACCCCTCCTATATTTACTTTTCTCATTTTTACTCCCTTCCCCTCTTCCTTTCCACAAAATACTTCCTCTAATCCTTCTCTAACACCCCCCACAACATCAGACTCTTGGATGTACCTCCAGAACTCCTCATCCTTCTTCTTTATCCCTGCTACGTTCCATTACAGCACCTTCACCACTCCTCTACCCTGCATTACCCTCGCCCCCTACTTCCTACGAAACAAATTCCTCTGCACTTCCTTCAACACCTCTTTCTCCTCGTCCCACACCCACATTTTCTCGTTTATTCTTATTTTCTGAAATCCTACCTCTGCCGATCTCCCTTCTCTCCTTTCACTCCTAGTCCTGTCGTACATCATTCTCTGCACATCCCTTTCTTTTCTCGTCAAATCGTGATAGATGAAAACTGCCCTATCCTTTATTCTATTCTTATTTCGCATCACCCCCAACTTTTCTTCCCAGCTCTTTAACTCCACAACCGCCACTTCCTTCTCCTTCCTCCCCTCCAACTTAACTTTTACGACCATCTTTTTAGCACACCCTATGCTCTGTAGCAGCGTTTCCACACCCTCCCTTTCTTCACCGCTCATTAGCTTCAACCCTCTTATCACAATATTGTTTCTCCTGTCTGCCTTCTCTCCATTCTCATCTCCATTGCCCTTATTCTTTCCCTATCCTCCCTCTCCTCCTTTTCATTCCTACTCTCTCCCACTTTGTCTTCTGTCATATTCATACCTTCTCCAAAATTCCTTTAATTTCGCCCCCATCACCCCCGCCACCTACTTCTCTTTCCGCCCTGCCCTCCACCTTTTCACGCCTTTTCTCCATCCTTTCCTTCCACTCCCTAATCTCCTCTTCCATCTGCTCTATCTTAACGTCTTTCTCTGTCCTACCCCTCTCTAACCCTTCTAGTCTCTCCCTCAGCTCTTTCATCTCCTTTTCCCATTTCTCATATCTGATCAAGTCCTCCCTCATACCTTCCATCTGCTCTTTAGTCCACTTAACGTCCTCCCTCAATCCCCTGATTTCGCCTAATAACATCCCGAAAGCCTCCTTCTCCGACTTTCCCTCCATTGGGGGGGGGGGGGGGTGACCTACGTGTCCTCTCGCTTTTTTTAAATGGACTCTCTACCTCGCTTTTCTCCGGACTCTCTTGGTTGTCTCTCTTCCTCTTCAAGAGATCCTCCCTGTCACTTGCGCTTGACGCTCTCTCTCTTACTTTCTCGCTTCCTTCGCTCCCACTGTTTCGTTTTCCCCCACTCCCCGACACGCTGCTCGAAACTCGACCACACACTGTTGGCCGTCGTGGCACGTGGAAAATTTCCTCCCCGTCAATTTCACTACCAGCACTCTCACTGCCCATCTCCCGCTCTGCCGTCGGTAACTGGGACCTCTCCATGCAGTCCCCTCCGCAACCGACAGATGTCACTGGCAAACAGTGTCGTCTTTGTCGCCAAATTTTCCCTTTATTTCTCTCTTTTTTTATTGATCTTATTTATTTATTTTTTCAATTCCTCGCAGCCCTTGCAGACACCCCTTTTTCTACCTTGATATCCTCCAACTCTGCTTGAACCCCCCTTGACCCCTCTAAAGCCCCAGACTCCTAACCACAAACTCCCCCGACTCCTTGCCAACCTAACCTCACTTTCGCTAAATAACTAAATTACACCTCTCACCTACGCTGTAAATTAATTTTTATCTTCCCAATTCACCCCGCACAACCCTACTCACCTCCTAGGCTTCCACCCTCACACACCACTTACACCTTCCACACAAATTCTGTAAAATTCTTTCACCACTTGTCAACGAACACACACAACAATATTTTTTCCCGATTGTGTGGAGTTTATCTCAGAATTTTGGCTATCCTGACAAAAAATGTTTAGAGGTAAAATTATGCCCTTATATTTATCCTTTGTATTATCTCACCTAGAGAAGCAAACTGTTACTGCTTATTCATAATTGTAACCATATTCGGCTGAAACCTTTGTTACAGGGATCCTCTATCCGAAACCCGAGGACGCGTTCGGTGGCATTGGCATAGGTCCTTCGGTTCGATTCTAAAGGAATCGAAACCGAAACCAAATGGGTAAAATCAATATATATATAATTAAAAAATAAGGTTAAACACAACACCGCAGGGTCTCACTGGGAGCAACTGCCATCTGAAAATGACACCGGCTCCCAGTAGGACCGCGGTAAATTACATTCATGGACACGTCTCACAACCGTGAGATGGGTATATTGTACATGGTGTATATATATCGTTAAAAGTTTTTCGTAAGGGCAAACATTCTCAGTTTACACCTCTCTTTCTCATCATGCACAATCCTGCTGTGAAAACATTTAAAATTCAGAATTCCGCGACCACCTTGACGGCGTGAGAGGTAAAGTCGCGGAACAGAAGACTTAAGGTGCATGCTTTTGTTCATGTGCATGACCTTTCGGGACCCGATATCAAGGGATCTATGCTCGTCCTTCGTCCATGGAATTACTCTAAATGAATAGACTATTATTCCGCTTAGGCAAGCACTCTATTCATAATCCCATGCCTAGGCCAATAAAGATAATTTTCCAGTGAGAAGAAATAGCTCAGGAAATTATGTGGTCATATTTCAAAAAACGAAAATCAACTTCTTCAGTATCAGGAGGCAAAAAAAACTCTCAGCGAACGCAAAACCAAATGAGCATTGAACTTTAAATTAATTTACAAAGATGGAGTTCTAGTGATCAGAACCATGAAGAACCAAACAGAACACCCCATCACTAGGGTGGCCCAAAAATATACATATTGGAATTTTCGACTAGCATCGACGCCAAATCGTGCATAAAAATGCAATATTAGTTGACTTGTAGCGAGCCTCAGATATGATTGTTTAACTTAAAATTTTCAAGAAGTATTTTTAAGGATATTAAGAACAGATCCATAAAAAAATGTTCAGTATTTTTTAATGTTTAGCTTTAAAGCGATTAGGAAAATGAGTCAAAATTAAAAATTTCAGTACAACAGCAGCTTTTCTCCGAACCTGAAAAATTCATGGCAGCTAAGATGAACTCAGAGTGGCTCATTGTTAGAGGCTTAGGACTTCCAGATGAAGGCCAAACCATAAAGCTCCCTCCTACAGGCCCAAACCTGTAACCCAGCACATTTCCCAAATTTTTTTCGCACTTTGAGGGGAACAAACTAATTTTTTACAATACCCCAACCCTAGGGGCACACTTGACATCGATGAGTTAAATAGCAGAGTAATAACACTAAAACTGTCGTCTGGGTTAAATTTCAGGGCTCGCTTCAAGTTCTCTTGAAACCTTTCTATTTTAATTCCCATATTAGGAGAAAACTTCAAAATACGAACGCTTTCCGTCGTCGCGGGTCGAAAATTCCAAAATGTATATTTTTGGGCCAGCTACCCACCAGTCATCACTAGAGACTAAGGTATCATTTAGAAATAAAGATTTAATAGTGTATTATTAAAATGTTAGGGGAATAAATACAAAATTTGATTTATTGTTAACCTCCGATGAAATAATATCATGCAATATAATCATATTCACAGAAGCCTGGCTTAAGCCATCAATTCAATCATCTGAAATTCTTGATCACAAAAGATTTAACGTTTTTCGGGATGACAAAGAGCACCGAACGGGTGGAAGAGTTCTGATTGCATTGGATAGTAATCCCTTATGTTCTCAGGCCATTCTGACTCCTATTGTCACTTGTTTTAGTTAGATAAATTTAGTTGGAGCTAAATTCTGTCATAATGGGGTTTATTATATTATAATAGATAGATATATATTTTTTTAAAATAAGGTTAAACAACCACCGCAGGGTCTCACTGGGAGCAACTGTCATTTAAAAAAATGACACCGGCTCCCAGTAGGACCGCGGTAAATCCCATTCATGGCCACGTCTCACAACCGTCAGATGGGTGGTCACAGGGCACGATGAAATCAAAACGACAAGACGACGAAACCAGCGTGTGTTTTGAGGACGCGAAGCGACCCAAGGATGACAGCTTTCTGCATCCATTTCGCAAGTGTCTTGGCATATTTTTGGCAGGCTGGTATGGCTTTAAGGTTACGAACCAGTGATAGTTTCGCACCTCCAAGGTGTAACGAATATTTGTAACGAATATTGTACATGTAACGAATATTTTGGGTACAGCTTTTGCAGCTCCCTTTTAAGGTCTTGATACATCTCCTCCTTTTCTTTCTCCTTGGCAGTGATGTTGTATTCAGACTGTGCCGAGATTTCGATCACGAATATAGTTCGTTTCTCGAAGTCTTGGAGAACGATGTCAGGCCTCGAGTGTGCAACGGAGACTGCTGTCCGAAAATCGTAGTTCCAGAAAATTTGGCACTTCTCGTTTTGGACAATTGATTCTATCTTCCTCGGAGCGTCCGGCAGGGCAGGGTCGCAGCCAACACCGTAAGAGCGACAAATATTGTAATAAAGGACTCTTCGGGCCGTATTATGTCTGTAGATGTACGTCGTTCCTGCGTGGGTGGGACACCCCGATAGTGTGTGTTCCAGGTACTCAGCGTGTGCATGACACGCTCTGCACCTATCGCTGGGAACTTCTTGACATAAAATGCGGTCACCGTATGTAAGGTGGAAATGGCACCGTCTTGGCATGCGAAAATAAAGCACTTTGTAACTGAATTAAGGCCTGATGATCTGAGGAAAGCAAAAGTTTGCT